>PTEX01000024.1:4456607-4585765 GCA_003342815.1 Eudromia elegans | reverse complement strand
AAAAAAAAAAAAAAAAAAAAAACCACCTCCACACACACATTAACCAGTTCTATTCATTTAAAAAATTTAAGGTTGCTCTCAGAAGAATATTCCTTGTCTCATGACTTTATCATAAATCTAGGTCTTAAAAATCCACTTACTAGAACTATTAAATCACAACCAAAAACAAAAACCAAACATTAAACCAACATTAAACCAAAAACAAAGCAGTTTCCAGATCCATTGTTTAGAGTTCAATGTAAAGTAACAGAAATTGGAAACACAGATAAATTCTCATGTTTTCTCAAGTAGAAAACTTGTATTTGGCATGGCATTGTTCTCAGTATCGCACTTAAAGAGTCTATGTTTTTCTGTTCAAAGTTTTGATGGGAATTCAGTTTCACTTCTAGAGGAAGAAAGACACAAGGTTCAGAAATATCTCTCTAATATTTGCTGCAGTCAAAATGGTTGAAAACGCCCGACACTCACACGTTCTGAACTACACTACAATACATGAATATCTGTCCCATCGTGCACAATGCAGTGAAAACACATCACTCACACCTGCTCTTAAAGACAAAAATGTTCAACACCTTAGAAGCAGTGGGTATAAAACAGTTAGTTAGTGAAAATCACCAGAAAAGTAGACTTTCAGAAAAAACAAGCTAGAGGCTAGGAGCACTTTAATGAGCATGCTAATGCTCCAATCTGAAATCAAGAAACCCATAACCCTAGACACTCATTAATTCTCTACAAAATAGTGGCCAGAAACAATTAACATCATGCAAAGTTTCTGTAACTTCAGCAGTTTTAATCAGCTCTCAAATCTTCTGTAATTGTACACATTGCACATGCTATTTTATTTTAGATTTCATCTCTTGTTGCTGAGGCATATAGGCTACTCTAACTCAAAAGATGATTCTCTGCACTGGGGAATTCTATGTTCAACACCCATCCATAGGTGGGACTTTGGTTGCTTGGTGAAACACCACCCTGTAAATGCCATACATTTTAAATACTTGCTCATAAAAGAAAAAAAAATAATATTTGCTTGTAAAAGAGAGAAGACAAAAAGCAGTTTTCATAGATACAGCCAAAATTTTTGAGTATTAAAGCTCTTCGTTTGGCAGAGTATTTTTATCAGTTGACTGATAGTTATCAGTTGTATCATTATCTATTTTCAGTATCTATTTGTGTGAGTCACATAACTGGGATAAAGTATTCAGTCCTGAACAGCAAATTGGCATTTTTGAAGCTATTGCCTAGGTGAACATAAGAGTTCAACACTCTTGTGAAAGGAGCAAAGAATTCAGCTTCACACCTTTACATCTCAGTGACAGGAAAGCATTATTGTTGGTCAATAGGCAAGCAACAAGGACTTACAGGTCGGGATTTACAACTTGATATAAATAAATGATGGCAAAAAGAAATGATAATGAAAAAGCAGTTCACTCGGAATATCCCAACTCCTTTTCTTATTCTGACACTGCCTACAAGAGAAAAAGAGTAAGATCCAAATAGGATTCAAAATTGAATAAGTTTACAGAAAGAAGTGTTTTATAATTGCATAAAACATGCAGGTAGGGAAAATCATGTTGCAAATATGGAGGAACCAGAAGACCAGAAGTTTTTTTACCAAGTGAAAATGCCCTGAAAACAGCCTCTGGGTGTTAAATGGGTTCTATAATCTCATGAGCTTTTAGAGCTCTCAAGTTGTTAAGATATAAAAAGAGTACAAAAAACCTTTGTCTGTAATTTTACATTTGTTCCCTCTGAACTTTGAAATTTACAGCTGTTAACCCAAAGCAGGAGTGTTTTCCTGCATACACGCTATCCCCTGTTTGCCACATAAGTTCAGTAAAGCTCTTGGAACTAACAAGACACTCTAGGTAGCAAGAGACTCTAGGCTTGAGTCTCACATTAGCAACAGAATTGTTCAAAGTCAAATAGCAAAACTGAATCAAAATGACTATGAATCCTTGATGGAAATTTGGAAGTCTAACCAAAAAGAGATTTGGCTGCCAGGATCTTTTTTTCTGGCAATGGCACAGAAGCTAGGAAAAATGCAGCTCAATTTCCTGGTCATAACCCCAAGCCCTCTGGATTTGCTCACTTCAAAAAAATTCTTCTTTACAACTGTGAAGTAAATTGAATTTTCTATGACATCACTGAGACCATCAACACGAGATCTCAGCCAGAGGGTGGCTTCTATCCCACTCTTTCAAACATGGAACTCACTCAAAAGGCATTCTTTAAAAGGAAAATGTTACCATTAACATGCAAATCTTCAGAGTCCAAGTTGCCAGCAATGAAAACTCCCTTCTAATCATGCACAACAACCCCAATTCATAGCAAGTCAAGTGAATCTCATTATTTCATCTTTTGCAACTCTAGCTCAAGTCCCACTTTCCTGGCAGTGAGCAGGAACCAGTGGGCCCTTTCAGAGGAGGAACCAGTTCTGACTAATGACAACTGACAGCCACAATTCTGCTCTAAACAATGAACCTGGGGCATCCTTGAAAGAGAATGTGTGAAAACAAGTGAATACAAGATGGCCTCTTGTTTGAGGTCCCAATTCTTTGTTTAATACCATGACTCTTTTCAGGGTCAGATAGTACGCAGGATATAAATCAGGCTGGGATCAGAGATTTTTGAATTAGTGATCATAAGAAAGACCTCAGGAAAATAAAAATCAGGAAATTTAAATTCACTTGGTTCACTGAATGCATGCTTGGGGAAAAATCAGTCATTTGTCAGGTATCTCCTCTAGAAGAACTGATAAATATTAGCTTTGAAGGCTTTAAAAATAAATTTAAAAGCCCATATTACTAGATCCTGCTTGGAACATTTCCCTGAGGAAAAAGTCATGGTCTTTTATCATTTCTGTAATTATTTTTGATGCTGGGTAAGCTAAGAGATAAAAAGGGACACAAACATGTTGCATTTCAGTATAAAGCAAGCCCTCATCATATACCCTCAAGGCACACATCTCTGTTACGGCTTGATCAATCAATTCTCTAAGGAGTACTTACTAATTTTTACCCCTAAAGTACACGGTTTTAGATAAAGAGATTAAGCAAGCCCGAACAGCCATAAATCATGGAGCAGTCACAGGATCTTCCCCTATAAAGGAAGGAGGGCTGTCCCAAAGTACTGGTATCACCACCACAAGGAGGATCTGTGTGAGGATCTGACTCGTAGGAAATAAAATGTTTCCCAAACACAAAGGAAGCCTTTTGCTCTAGAAAGGCTTGAGGTTCAACATGAGATTGTGATCAATCTACGTAGCAGCAGAGGACACAGAGCAGCTCACCTAGGGATGGAGATCACTGCAGCACACATGCATTGAGCACGCTGGCCACCAGCCTGTGCATGGGCCTTGCCCCTCGCCAGACTTCCACAGGCAGCCAGACCGAGCTGTTAATGGACATGCAAACCAAACTAAACAACCAACCACACAACCTTGAATCCTTTTGCTAGTGCTAGGTGGAATTTCTCTCTGTTTTCTAAAAATATATCTCCAATGACCCATGAACCAGCTGCACAAAGCAGGGAGCAATAACATGCAATGATATCAGTCATTTAAGCAATACGCTTTCCTGTATGTGGCACAATGTGTAAGCAAGTGAGATTTTCTTCTGTGTCAACCAGTTCTTATACAGCAAAAAGGTGATAACTATACATGAGGTGCAGTTCATATAGTGACAAACACTGAAACGCAACTTTAAAAACACGAAGTTCAGAAGGAGAAACAGGCTGGGAAAATATATATTTTACAGCAAAACAGTTCAGAACTGGATCCTGAGCACGGACTGAAGATCTAGGCACACTCACAGTACAGCTCATAACGAGCAGGGCCCAGGTACCTTACAGTCAGCACATCAACTTCTGTTAACAGAAACAACCCCTTTCCCTTTTCCTTGCAGGATCTCACCCTGCATGGAAATCCCAGACTCCCAAGCACAGGGCTCTGATGGCAGCTGCCTTCAGAGCAGCTATTCCAGAGGGATAAATGGAAGCTGCTTAGCCCTGCTGCACAGCTTTAGAGCAGACTCCTCTCCCGAGGAGAGCACTGCATTGGTCACTAGCTTCCATGAGAGGCAAGAGGCAGCAGCTCTAAATTTTATGGGGCTTATTAAACATGTTATCAACAGCTTTAACCTGGGAAAGCAATACAGACTCCATTATATAAGTGCTTTCTCTGTCTCTGCCATTCATTTTCACTAGCTGATTTGCTGCACAGTATTTGTGGCTTGTTTCTTCCACCACGTTTCCTTTTCTTGGCATGCTGTCCCAGCACATCCTAGGCTGTCAGGTCTGACATCTCAGTTTTTTTGTGATAACAGGAAGGGCAGGCCCATTTGCTTCATTGCAGGCCCATTTGCTCACATATAACCAGCAAACAAAGCCCCAAACCTGCTGCGCCCTGTGCAACTTGTGAGACTTGCTATCAAACCCAACACAAAGGCAGACAACAAGGCTGGCTGCGAGCAGGGGATGCTCTTGCCTCTCTCAGGAGACACCCTCTCGACCCACCAGAGCTTATGAGCTCCACTAAAATCTAAAGCTTTGCTACCAGAACTTTTAACTCCTTCCTGCATCACTCAAGGAGAACAGGGACTGTGTGGAAAGTAGTAGCATGAAGCTGGGTGCTCAGTGACAGGCCCATATCTGCTTCTCTGAAAGTACAGAGCTAGAGAATCCCAAGAAAACAAGCTTTCTGAGCAGCTGCATAAGGAGCAAAGGTAAGAGGAAGATAATGAATTATTTTTATGACCTACTGTTCATGATGGAAGCATCCAGGTGTTGCTTCAGTTTGTTGCTGATTATCAAGAGGTTTAAAAAGCCCTCTGCAGGCTGGTTATTTTATGACTCTGCAAATACTAAACACTGCAAATACTAAAAATTGTTGTTGTTGTAGTATCTCCAAATTGAACATTCAGAATTTCTGTATAACTTTGAAATAAAAATTCCCATGTCAAAACAGAATTTTAAACCAAAAATTTTGAAATTCAAGTATAATATAGGGGAAAAAGCCATGTTAATACACGTGAAACACTTGATCTTCAAATATTTTGCCTTTCACTGCAAATAAATATTTCTCATCCTCAAAGCCTACACTCCACACAATAGCCAACAGCTAATATGCCATCCCATTGCAAAATCAGTATTTCAGCTCCTAGATAAGGCACCTGAACAGCACTCAGCCCACATTAGTGACCACTGGAAAGGGAAGGCTGTGGTCAGCTGCCCCTCCGCTGCATCTGACAGCCCAGGCACTTCCCTGGAGGATTTGTTTTCTTAACGCTTCTCTCTAACCTTCTTGCTGACTTTGAGAGCAAGTTCACTTTCTTCCTTTCTCTCTAGTTTACTGCTGCCATCCTCAGTGACTTCAGTTTCCACTTTAATGAACGTCTTTCCGGTGCTTCTCATTAACCTTGCCTTTCGGTCTCCAGCTCCAGCTGTCTTTCACACTCACTGCCTTGTTGATTCAGGGCTTGACCCAGTAAACTTCTCAGCTCATGAATAGTTATAGTCTTGGGAATAGCCAGGTTGAATCTGTAGAGTTTTTCCCAGAAGGTAAATTACTAACACGGATACAGTGAATCTGATTTCCACACTCCCCCTCAAAGACACCCCTGACCCAGTCTTCATCCAACACCTTCAGCATGACTATCATCTCCTCTATTTTAGCTTTCAGGTTTATTATAGTGTTTATAATACATATTTTAAAAATACTGCAGGTACATACATTGGAGTTATGTACATGTTTATGAATATACAGATGTAGATCATAGATTTTTCTGGATGTTTTTATTATTCCACTTGATGAATTTTTAATATTTTAATGATGACTGAATTAGTCTCAAGTTCATGAAACACATTTAAAATTCCAGTGGTATTGCACAAGAAGTTTGCTCCGTGACTTGTGTATATCTCCTGTGCATGCTTGAATCACACATTCATTAACACTTGCACAACATTTGCATGTCTCTGTGAACATTCACCCTAGTTAAGTTCAATGTTTTGAATGTTTGTATAAAAAACAACACAAAAAAGGGAGTGAAATCAAGATCTGTTTAGAAGCCTGAATACTAATTTGCAGATGATTTAGCAGTATTTAGACAGCTTTATTTTTGTGTTACACAACTTCTATTACATGCAGTCCCATATCTGATCTTCTATTCTTTGAACCAAACTTTACTTTCCTGTCCTGCAGTGCCTTATGCTTTTCCATCTCTTCAATCATGTTTTCACACTGCTCCATCACCCATGCACTTTCACTCACATTACCCTCACAACCTACAATACATTCTCTGTCCATCATACTTCCCTCTCTCCATCTTTGTAGTCCCCTTGATTCTCATAATTTCTTCCCTTCTTTTCATTCATATTTTTCCTTTCCTGAAATGCTTTTTTCTCCTCCCAATCTATCTAGACGTTGAGCTCTATGCAAAGCAAAAAAGGTACCATAACAGGTAAAATGATCCTTTAACCCTTACTCAAATCATTCTGATTGATTTTAATGTTGGAGCTAACCCTGAATAAAATTTTACACTGAATTTGGATTACAGGACAAGCCCTATAAATATTTTTATGGAAGTATACATCCCTGTAGAAATATCTATTATTAACAATAAGAATATGCATGAAACATTTTTATAACATGTAATTTTTATAGGCATTCACTGGAGATACTGAATACATAAAATATTGAAGTTGAGTTCCAGAGAAATTAGTAAAGATAGAATGTTATCCAAGTGGCAAGAATTAAATAGCATCTCAACACCTGAAAATTATGGTAGTAAAAACAGCATTCTCTGCTGGAAGCTGAACAGAGTGGATTATCTCTACTATTTGACAATGTGGTTGACAGTAATAACTGCACTAACATCCCAGAACATCCTTGATCTCCCTGCTTCACCTCTTTGATTTTAAGTTGACTGTACCTTCAAAATTAAATATTGCTCTCATCACTGATGCTGTCTAATGTGAAGACAATGCACCACACTAACCCGGGAGCAGAATGCAGCCTTGCTCCCCTGCTTCAGAAAGCACTGGTGAGGGAGATCTCAGCAGAGAGCAAATCAGAATCAAACAATAGAACCTTCAGATACATCGCAACCAGTCAATTCAATCACATAAAGATACACTCATGCATTATGCATTCCCTGAAATCTGGGAGTTTTTCCAGAGAACATGCCATAGACTAGCGATAGGGTTTATCAACTGTTTTAAATCAGCATGTTTTATCTAATACAATAACAATTTATTTACTGAGGATATTTATACCATCAGAGCTTTTTCGGGCTTAATTGATTCTTTTCATCAAGATCCTCTATACTGGGAAAAACAACTCACAAAGGAATTTGAAAAGAGACTATGCTGAATAACTGCAAAATGATTTAGATAATAATGGAGTAAAGTTACAGACCTGTTAGCATTTCAATTAAAGGATTGCGTTTCCTTGAGAGGTTTTCTACAAGGCCATCCTCACTTAAAGGATAGCAAAAATAGTGGTTTTATTGTAGAAAACACTTACAGGGACTTAAATGATCATTAATCACCATAGCTAAAGGTAAGAAAGTCAGTTTGAAGAAATATGCTGCTTTCATGAGCAAAATTAATCGTAATATAGAAAAACATAACAACATATAAAATTTAATTATTAGAACATCAAGAGCAATACAAGTACAATTGAATCCAGTAATTTTCTCCTAAGCCTGTAATCAGCCAATCCAGGGCCTTGAGTTTTATTACAGTGAGCAAACAGGAGTGTCTCAATGTCTACTCTTGCAAAACAGTGAGGTTTCATATTGCCAGTCTCAAACTTAAAATCAAAAGGCTGGTAAAATCTAACTATTCTAAAAGTCTGATTAATGATAAAATAGTTGATGATCTGATTTGTCACTTGGATTTTCAAATCGAAATCTCTAAAGTCCAGGCCCTAGTGTTTTAAGATTAACAACTACCTTAATTCTTTAGAGACATAAGAATTAAAATGAACAGCATTTGCTAGTCAGAAAAGCTGAAGTCAACCCTGTGTCATCAGTAACTCTGGCTGAATTAATAGCAATGCAGATTCTTGAGCCAGTCTGAGACTAGGGAAATCAGAAAAAGATCACTTAACATGCCTATTAATTATAACAGAAGCTTTTACAAATGAAAGTGATTAAATTCTGCTCTCATTGAAGAAAAGAGTTGCAGGATAAAGACTTATATGGAAACAAGGACCATTCCTAATTGCCTCTCTTCAGATTCAGGAGCAAGCAAATGTTGCTGCAGCAGGTAAAGAACTTTTAAAGTATATAATTACACTATTTCCTTCCACTTACATGGGAAAGATCTTCACACTTTTGACTGAAATCCCAAGTTTTCCAGATCCTCCCACCTAAAAAAACCCTTGTAGCTTTAAAACGTCTTTAAAGCATAATCAACGAAATAATCTAGTGTAGACAGTATTCTTGGTAGGCTAACAAAATTATTTGGAATCCTTTTGACAGAAGATACAGTTCCTGCTAAGCACCGGCCAGAATACAGCTGAATGATAAAGCAGCAGAGTGGAAGGGCACTAAGGAAATTAAAAGCACAGTTCTGCCATCACCAATTGCTAGATCTTAGATCTCCACATCATATTCCTTGCGCACACTCTTCTCATGTCTGTATATTTCACCTCAACCAAATAAGTTTTCGGTTGCTTTGTTTTTCCTTTCCTGCCTTATAATATGAAACATCTGTTCCCTAGAAAGATAAGCGGACTCACATTCCAAACACCCCGCGCTGCTCTTCCCTTGGCCACATTTCTGAGCCATTGCTTCACAGGCTCTGAACCTTTCCCCGTATTAATCTCACCACAACTAGCTCTATTTCCTGACCGCAATTACATGCCCACTAGTTTCCAAAAATTTCTCTTTTAAGGCAAAATAACTTGTAGAAAGAACAAAATTCAAAGTGACAGCAGATTAAAGAACGATGGATATTAAAAGAGCTCAAAAAGAACGAGAGCGCAATTAGCTGAGAACAAAATCATGTGTTTCTAAGCGCATCAGAAACTCAAAGTCTGTGACAGAACTGGAGTCTCCTTGACAAACTGAAAATAAAAAAAGTAGGGAAACTTCTTAAATTACACTTACTGAAAAAATATTTCTTTACCATAAAGGGTGTGAGATAAGTACTGTTTCAGCTCACAATCTGCAACACAGGGACCGTTAGAAATGTTATAGGAAGTGACGTTGGAAAGTGAGGCCTGAATCATCCACACAGCTCCAGTTCTAGAAAGGAGCTGCTGGACTGTGGCTTTCTTGCTTCCTTCAGGATCAGCAGAAATAGTCAAGATAATAATGAAATTCTCAGCTGATCTGTCAAAACTCTACTGGATTTATCGGCTGAAATAAAAAAAAAAAAAAACTTCCTGTTGTGATTTCTGAATCTTCTTCAGTCTTAAGTTTTTCTGCACTTTTTATACAGAGAAAATAAAGCAGCATCATTTCCAAGGAATTTTGCTCCTTTACTCCAACAGATTTCCTCCTCAGACACAGCAAGATAGCACCTAGATTGCTTGCAAGAAGTCCATCAGAAATGTTTGCTAAAGAAAATAGCATGTGTGAGAAATATGCTGACTTACAGTGCTTAAAACAGAGACTAAAGGAGAAAAAGTGTTTTCTCTAGAAAGGAGTGTATGAACCAATTAAGGGTTTAGATGGTATAAAATAGTGGTAGTCAATAAAGAACAGTAGTGGAGGAAACTGAAGGGACCTATAAAGGACTACTAATGGGGTAACATAGCATGAGTTGATATGCAATATTTACAAATGCATAATGATGGAGAAGTATTAAACTACAAGCAAAGCCAGATTCTGACTCAATAGTAACTCTGAGAAAAGATAACACTGACTTCTCCATGAAAAGTCAGTAAAAGTCTCTACTTTCTATACTGAAATAAAATTTAAAAATATAACAGATTAAAAATGAAAAAACACTCTTCTGGAAAAAAACACGTAACCATAACCTAAGTGGACAATGCAACCTCCTTGGTAACATCCCATATTCTTTTTACCCCATTTTAAAATGGCAGTAGGAACAAAACCTGCTAACTGGACATGAACTGTGCCTTATTAATAAAATACAAAGATTCTGCCTAAGACTATAGTCCATCTCTAGCTGGTTCAACTGTTTTCCCTCAAGGGTTGTATATTTCTCACATACAGGTTAAAATGAAGCAATGTACAACTTAAATTCAGATCTTGATTGTTGTCTGTGTTCAATGACTTTAAACAAGTTACTTAACCTTTCCTTATCTCAGTTTCCTAGACTCTAAAGCACTTTTGGAACTTTGGTTCAAAAATCTTAAGTATATGTAATTATTATTTGAATATTAATGAGCATATAATTAGGCTCATCCTAAAAGTTATTTCTAAGTGCTTACTTCAGTATAGGTGAAAACTTGATTTCTAATCATTTGAGTGTACAGTAGAATCCAGTATATATCAGCAAAAGCTATCCCACTAAGTGTAGCTACATCCCTGAGAACTATTTTAGCTGCTTTATCAATCACCAGAATATTATTTTCAAACTTTATTGGAAAACTGACTAGCGATTATCCTTGCACAGATAAAGTGGGGTGGAATCGATTCCCCATAGACCATCTCCTCTGCTGTTTGTGATGAACACTGTCTAACAAATTAGAAAAATCCATTTTGATACGGCTTCCCAATTAGACCTGTTAAATGCCATTTGAATGAATAAATTTGTTTTAGTTTTACACTCAGGTATGTTGCTAATTGAATGCTATTAATAGGAAAGACTCCTGTACCATTAGCATTACTTTCTATCAAAAAAATTTGCACTTTCCTATCCCCAAGTAAGCAAATGAAATTGTAATTGTTTTCTTCAATGTTCAGCCAGAGTTGTTACCCTCCACGTAGCGAGGAACTGTCTGAATCCTACCCACTTGCCCACGCAGCAGCAGCTGACCTAGCTGCGTGCTTTGGGAACGACATGCCCTCTTACATGTGCGCTCATCAGAAAACCCACCTGAATAACATGAAGAACTGTCAGCATCTATAGCTAATGCCAGCCACATGTCTTAATCATATCACCAAAGGCCAAGAAACACCCAAGTCACAGAAATGCAACGTTCAATTGATGAGACTCTCACACAGATCACAGAGCCACATGCAACTTCCTCAAACCTTTTCAGAGTCACTATTTCACTCCAGACCCAATTGGTAAGTTCTGGTACTGCAGCATTTCCAACATTAGCAGGGTTGGGTGAGCAGTCCACCAGAACTGCCTATCCAGTGTATCCTTAGCATTCCCCAGAAGCTAAAGCTATTTCTGCACCACCTATGCTGTTATTTCATCTACTGCTTTGAACAAGCACTGTGTTCTACATCACTAGCAATTGCTATACACTATTGCTATATTCAAAGTAGTGCTGCATGCCCTAAGAAACAATTTCAAACTAAAAGTTTTAGTTCTAGAGCAAAGCACCACTTGTAGAGAAGTAAAACATAGTTAAAAGAAATAGAGTTGACTATCTGGATACAAAAAGCTTCAGAGAGCGCCTTACTCTTAGCATGTATAAATGCCTTCTTTTACATAAAATTATTATTAAACTTACACCAAAAATTTACTTGGAAAGGACAGAGAATCTAATTTGACTGCCCTTTATATCAAAGGAACAGCACTAAATCATACCAAAGGCATTCTTTAAAATAAAGAACCATAAAGGCTTAGGTTACATAAATGCCTCTTGGAATAATTTTCCATAGCAACTGATCGCTATTTTTGCTATAGATAATTGCTTTCTGCTGCTATCTACTTTTCCTTTGATTATTTCATAACACGCTTCATAACACTGAAAAAGTCTAAATAAAGATTTTGTAGCCACTGATATCTAGGATATTCTTGGCTTTCTATTTCAAAAAGACAAGACAAGAAATTCTGGACAAAACAAGCAAGGCCCTATTGCTAAACCAGGAGGAACAATAAAAGAAACAGATATCCTAGAGCTGCTAAATCACAGGAATATTCATTTGGAGTTGAAACAGGTAGCTGATAGGATTACCATTGAATTCTCCATATGGAATCCAGATTAATTTGTTTTAATCAAGATGACATTTCTTTCACAGTTAACAGTGACCCTATTCAGATCCAAAAAAAACCCACCATGAAGCACTTCATACCAGCTATCAGTAACATCTTGGTTTCTTCATTATGGGAGGATGAGAAGAGGCTCTAATTACTGCATACAAATGTTTACATTAGTGTGAAAACTGCTAACTACCTTTAATTGCTAGCAAGAACTCATGCACTTTAGGGTAAATGAATAAGTATAAACACCTGTAGCCAATAAATTATTTAGTTGTCATTCTCAGACCCTAGAGAAGGTAACTGCTGCTGACTCAGCACAAGCAAAAATGAAATTGTTCTTCCAAAGCCTTAAAAAAACACCATGCTAGACACTATATATGACAAAATATTATAAATCCATAGCACGGTTTACTCTGCGCTTTATTTGCATTTTAAAACACTTTCTAATAGGACGAAAATCTCCAAGCCCAGTGTAGTGATTTTATTTGAACAGTTAAACATCTAAATTAACAGGAGCAGACATGCTCCTGACAGTGGACACGTGACAGCCTACACTTAAACCTTCAAGATCTTTCTACAAATATATTCCCCTCAACTGTATCAGACTATGTATTTTTTGTTTTATAAATCCATTCGGAATGAAAAAATAAGCACACAAAAATTCCCACATTATGCCAGAGCTGTTTGTTGTCTTAATTTTTTGAACACCACATATCATTCCGAGAACCTTTGTCCCCAAAGAAACAACACCCTGAAGGAAGTTGTTTGTCTTGCTTTGAGGAACAAATTAGGTCAAACCGATGATGTTGACAGTGAAGCAGCCTGAGTTGGATCTTTAATTAGTGATCAGTTTACAGAATTAGCACTAGCTTTTGTTTTTATTTTTTTCCCAGTTCCTTGGTTTATGGAAATCTGGGTTCACATGAGAATAAGATTACCAATGAACCATTTGTATACCAGTGATTACACTGATTGCCCATGACATCCATAGGATGGTAACGCTACCAGACCTGGGAGAGTCTGAGGGCACCACAAAGATTTCCAGTTTAATGATCATCTGTAATGGAGACAACCAAATTTAACATTCAGCACTATTCTCTCTTTTCTGCTATGGTCATTTTAATAATGGGTAGCTAATTCGCTGTACCAAATGGATTCTAATTATACTAAAAACAACTAGCCACAGATGTCAGCCAGCCTCCTAAGCCAATATACATATCTTTGGCTCACTTGAGGCATTTTAAAGTCCCTTTTTATGGATACAAATCTTCAAGCAATTTTCACTCAGCCCATTTGTTAATGCTGACCATAAATTCAGCTTGGTATCCTTAATTTGCTACTCTTCGCATTCTTTACAAGTAATCTGCATTGCAGAATTTACTGTTCAACCAAAGCCCTTCAATTTTTGCTGCTCAGATAAGCTCTGGTTGTGTTGCTGATTAAACATATTGCAAATATTTTAGCTCACATTTTCTTGAGTTATAGAGGCATGCACATATATGTGTGCACATCTCAATGCTGATGATTTTGGAAGACTTAAGAACCAATCCACATGTATAGTATTGAAAAAAAGTAAAAATTTATATTATGGAAGCTTGACAATACGATAACAATTTAAAAAGGCAAAAGTATGCAAGAAAAATATTTACCTCCAAAACCCACAGACTTCGGGGAGAAAGGCAGAGAGGAACAGAAAAAGAGAAACCCCCCTCCCTCATAGTAAAGAAGCTTTCCTCTCAATTTGTCAGAAGGCCTATGAACAGAAACATTTCATGCTAGAAAATATTTGCCTTCCAGAAATAGTAAATAAGATATACAAATCGAACAGGAAAAATTGTCACGGAAAGCTGATATTCCATTTCCCTTTCTGTGTTCATTAGTAAAATATAATTTGAAATAACAAAAGCCATATCATTCTTGAGTAGACTGCACATATTCCAGTCGGATCAAGAGGACTGATGGTCTTTGATGAACTTGCTTAACTTCACCAATCATCTGGCACCATTTTTTCCACATTAAGCACAACATGGAAATGACAAATCAAATTCCGAAACAGGTTAAAGTTACCTCTCATTACAGGATCTTTCCATTTTTGCCCTAAGAGTTTGGGAGCTCTTGACAGTATTTCCCTTTCATTACTCATACAATGTTGAGTCAATCACACCACTGGCTAAGATAACTCTTGTGCTTTCCATTCACTCTGCTCTGCAGGGCTTCCCAGCAGATTTTTCTTTTATTTTTATTTTAATTCTTTATTTTCTTTTTAACAATGTATATTGAATTCCATCACAGCAGCAGTTCAAAGGTTTCTGCAATTATAATTTATCCATCAAAAGTGAGGTCATAACCTCCTCTACCTGCACTAGGGTTTCTTTGTGAACTGATTTGGTTTTAGAGATACTCCTAGAGTTTTTAGAAAGAATTCTATGGCCAGGAACATGTGGAACAGCCCTGTGGCTTTTTAAGTTAAACTATTTTCCCAAAACTGTGCTAGTTTTTGAGGTGTGCAATAGTTTTCTATTTCTAACAGCTGTCCTCCACTCACTTAAAACTAATTTAAGTTCCTACTTTTGGCTGCCGCTCTCCTGTGGATATACCATTACCCACTAAGGACCATAAAATCTTGTATGTTTGGGAAAATGGGACATTTGAAGAACATCAGTTTTTAAGGGGTTAGAACTCTCAGAGTTTTGTAAAATAAAAAAAAAAAATCAAGGGTCAAAGACCCAAAGCAATATAAACCCTAAAGCCAATACAAGCCCACTAGGGATAACAAAGTCTTGGAGCAGAATCTAAATGTCATAACCTATATTCATTTCAAGCAATTGTCAAGCCATAAAGATACTAAGTCTGTCTCAAATTTCAGCACTTTTTTCACCCCCATTTCCACAAGAAGTGAGGAAAATCTAATACCAACCCCTTAAATATATCCAGAGTACAAATAAAACTTGAACTGTGCATTCTAGAGGAAATTAAATTTTAATTAGCCCTTTGGATTACTCAGGTGTTATTTGCTCCCAGGTTCCTGTTACATAAAGTCAAACTCTTAGATTACATCACCTTGGAAAGGGAAAAAGTAGTCATAAATAAATAATATATTAGCAACTATCAGAAGTATTAAAACACACTCAACATAGTTTTGTTTGATTTCACCAGTACATCTAGTTTTCAATAAGAACAAAAGAGAAAAAATTGCAAAATCCATTTCAGCTGTAACTCAACTCCCAGTATTCTTTTTTTTGGCCTTTTCATCATGTTTATGGAATGACTTTTGCCTTTGTAAACCTGAGGAAGAACAACTTGATGTTGGTATTGTACTTTATTCACATGAAAATGTCAAGCTAAGTAAGGAAGCAATAAAAAGGCAAGGAAGAAATATGATGAGAATTTATAAAACGTTGTTAGTAGGCATCTTGTTTCTCTGATGTTCAGCACTGTCTGCAAAAACATACAGCCAGATTAATGAAAGATAGGAGGAGATGTTTTTCACATATAGAGTTCTAACCAATAAAACCATTCCTATAGTACCTGCTCTCATATTCAGCAAAATACTTCTAGTGCCTATTTTTCATATTGATTAAAAACATGTAGCAGGTATAGTGATTTAGCAGCATTAGATATTATTTAAGTTAATAATGGGAAAAAGCTTCTAATATTTGGCCTTATGGTTTTCCCTTGCGTGCAAGTATGAAGGTAGCGAAGTGTGACTTAGTAGTGTCAGGATCTGCTTCTGCCTCTGGATGTAACAATAATAATGTGAAATGATCCTGCTACTTGCATCATAAAATGGGGATGGGGATAGAGTGGGAGAGCAATAATGCCGTTATAACTTGCAAATCTAACCCCTGACATAACCCAGGGGGTTACTAAGCAGAGACAAAAATGCTCAGAATTGTCTTTAGTGCAGCTCTGGCCTGCAGCAAGAGCTGTCCCTAGAAAAGGCACAACAGCAATCTGGTGCAAGGATGTCCATGGTGAAACAGCAGCTCTCTCGTTTGTGTCTCAATCTGTGCCAGCCTACACAGAGTATTTCAGGTGCAGTTGTGTCTCAGTGCTGGAACATCACTGATTGCCTTGTCCTCATAGCAGGTAACAACTTTTACATAAGATTTCTGGTTGACAGATACTGTTTGAGACAATTGATGTTAAGCAGGCTTTAGCTGACCATATTGCAACACTTATCTTCCTCACTGCAGATATCAAGATGCTCTGTTTACCCACATGTTCTGTCCTGCTGACATGATAAATTGAAACACAAAAATAGAGCTGGGATTCATGATGTGCTCTGAGGTGACCCAATTTCACTAAGCAATGCTGACATTGGAGCCACCAGGTCCTGCCACCCCCATGTTCTTCTTGGAAGCACGTGTAATACTTATTTTTTCACTGTTTGTTCCTTCCCTGTTGAGAACCACTGCTTGGCGTGTTTGAAAGGACCCCAGGCACAAAAAGTACTGAGGACAAGTAGCTTTCTCTGAGATTCTTTAAATGTCAGCATGGCTCAACAGCAACTCTCTCAGAGTACCTGGCCTAAGAAGAGAGGCAAGATAAAACCAAACAAGAAAAAATATGGAAAGCAAAGAACTTATTACTTATAATAGACATGTAAATGACAAAAACATTTCCCTTTCCTCCAAAGCATCATATTCCAAGGAATACTCACAATGGAAAGCTCTTACAGAGTAAAGAGCTAATGAGAAAAAAAAAAATCCCTCTTCCTCTGCAGTCAAATAATTACATTTAACTCTAGTATTTTATTATTCTTCCCGTAGAAGACAATTCTGAATCTTAAGCCTCTCAGAGAGGCTTCTCCAGCCTACTTCGTCATTTACAATGTTAACGGCTCCTGCCTGGTGCTCTGTCCTCGAAAAAAACAACTTTGCTCTTCTCAACATAACTGAGAAAGGATTTAGAGGATTCTCTTTGCCCTCTTTTTTCAAAGATGGACACTGCAGTTATGCTTTCAAGCTTTCTTTGGAAATAACACATTTAGAAACACTTGGCATGCGTAAGCTGAAATTCTTTTTCAACTTTTTTAATACCTGGCACTTGTAAAAATCAGGATAAAAACATCAAACCGTAATGTAGCATTAAAGTGACTGCAGCGTCTCCTTAGATCATTAGAGCCCCTCACGTTTCATACAGCCTCAGGCTGTTTACTCCTATTTATCTGCTGTATGTGAAAAAGCTTCAGAGTGCTTCCACAGAGTTCAGGTATGACTTATCTCCATTTCCATTGATAGTTACTCTCATTTCTATCTGTTTCTTCCTTAGCTGGTTCCTTCTATTCACTATTTCGGCTTTCTGTATTTTCTCCTTTTCTTTTATCCTTAAAAGAGCATTCCACATCCTATTAGTCACTGTCCCCTCTTCCTCTAAATTCAAAGAATCCCATTTCATCTGTAAAATCTCTACACCAATCTTTACAGCATAAAGCAGGCAAACTCTTTTCTCCTGCTAATGCGAATCCAGTACTTACAAACTGGTTTTGACATGAAGAGGTAAAAGCAAGAAAATTCAATGCTGACATTGGTATGCCTTACTTTATCTCTTCACTTCTCATTAGCCAGTAGTATCAATTGGATTGGGCTTCGTGGCAGAGCTTATTTTTTTTTTAAAATACAACACATTTCATGTTGTTCACCATATAGCGAATACAGCAAGTATAGAACACTAATTAAAATTTAAATCAGGATAATGGATTTTTTTTCAATGTATTTGATATTGGTATGAGTGACAATGCACTGAAGAACAAAAATGAATTTCTCCCTCTCATTTCTGCCTTAGTATAAGAGAGTATTATGCATAAGTGTGTTTCTATTTAAAGACAGTATTTCTGTGCTTTAGCAAGATGGAAGCTAGAATTCACAAGTATACAATAGCTGGAAATAACTAATAGCTTAATTCTGATTAAATCAAAATTAAAGCTACATTTTTCCTTTATTCTACCCTTTATAATCTTATGCATTTCTGCATATATTTACAACTGACAGCAGAAAATTAATTCTCTAAGAGGCTCTACACAAAAAGGGCCAAAAAAGCCATCTAGAGCAGCAGTCTCTAAAACTCCCCTAAAAAGAAGGAAAATAATGACTCACTTGGAAGGAATCCCTACTACCATTCATCAAGCACTGGCTGAAAATAAGAGTAGATGCGTAGAATCTCAAATAGGAGACAGTGGAGATCTGTTGTGTAAGCTAACTGCGTTCCTTTCAAAAACTTTTTTTGTGGGTACTGGCAGCGATCAAGTGAAAACTGGTCTCTATTTATAGCTGAAAACCAGAGCCAAAACAGCACACACAATCTTGGAATGAAATTTGAGCTATCAAATTTTCAATGGTGTAATTTACTTTTCATTCAGTGTACACAGATGCATATGTGTGTGTGCATATATATGTCATAATATGAACAAAATCAACATTAAAATATAATCAAATTCCACAGCTCTACTTGCAATGTATTTGTACCCTTCTTCTATGGTCAAGTGGTGCTCCATGAAATACAACTTCCAATGACTGCAGCAAGAGCAAGATAGAGAAAGGCAGGAAAATTCCCTTCCATTTTTACAGCAGCTTGCAGAGCATCTGTAAAAAACAAGGTCAGTGAAGACATCCTTCCAAGATTAAATACTTCTGGAAAGCATTAGTTAATATGCCTAACAACCTAGGAGTTGCTATATTCTGCCACATAAAGAAAAAAAAAGCCATTTAGTTTTTTTCTTGACAGGTTACAAATTACTTATTTAAAAGAAGAGAGACAAAACTTGAGTACAAAGTAGATATGGTGTAACAGAAAAGGAAGACACCCTTTAAGCATTTTCTGCTTTAGGATGCAACTTTGATAGGAATGATGTTAAGTTTCTTCAAACATTGAAAACAGAAATGAATTTTGGCAGAATTAATCAAGTAGTAGTAACACAGCAGTGGTAAACTGGATACCAGTTTTCCCTTTTTATTTCTTTGTTTTGGTCAGGGGTAATTAATTGATTCTTCCTATCAAAGTCTATCTTTCCAAGTATCCAAGTGTCTGTCATCCTACAACTTTGTACTTTGTACTTACTGGAAGTGGCATGTTATCAATCTCTCAACATTCCTAATTTTAGCAAAATAGCCACGTTCACAAACTATTTCAAACTGTGCAAATATATTTTAGAAAATACTTTTGAGTACCACATGCTTCTATTTTACATAGAGCTCTAGGATCTACGAATTTCTTTTGCCTCTTAAACTGATTGGCTATTATTTAATCAAATAGGATTTTATTTCCCTCATGTACTGAGGAATACATTTTAGAAATGTTTTTTCAATTAAGATTTTCACATACCTCAGTACATATTATTCAACTACCACAATCACATATTTATTATTTGCCCGTTTATAATCTTTGCTCCATTTATAATCTTTGCATCCACTTTTGAGACAGGAAATAAAATATAGTTTACACATCAGTCCTACAGTCCAATAACAACACAGCAGTCTAATCAAGTCATTGCAACTAAGGAAGAATTAAGGTACTCAGCACTGTTTTACAGATACTCTCCTGTAATTAACGTTTTCACAGACAGTAAATTGATTGAGTGCAAATAGTTAAAATTGGTTAGTTTTGTAACAATATCCATTTGAATAGGTAGCCCCTGCCGTTGACCCAAACCTTTTCAGGGCATTGACCAAAATGACTTGTGCCGCTCCAAAAGCCCTTATTTTCGGATTAGTCTTGACTAGGGATGAGCAACTCCCATTATAGAAGGGGATGCAAGGGAGGATGAAAGAGGCTGGGAAAGAACTGCAGAGCCTCTAGCCATCCCACCACGAGAAGGCGGCTGCGCTCCTCGGTGTTGACCTCTCTACAGCAGCAGCTCAGCTCTCTAGAGCTCCAGCGCAGCCAAATTGCTGAGAAAAAACATTCTGCTGCCCTAGGCAACTGCACACATGACTCTTCTGTGAGCAAGAAGCCTTCCATAATGCCCTTCTCCTGCACAACATAGCTAGATCCTAGAAATTCCACTATTAAACACACTTTCTCCTTAGCATCCACTTAACATAAGGATGAACATCACAAAATTCTATTCTGTTCACAGCACCTTCTAGAGACCCCTATTCATAGAGGCCACATTGATACTTTAGGCATTGTGCATTTATCTGAGCTCAAAATTTAAGTTCATCCACAGTTCTTATTTTCTCATTACATTCCATATTTGGATATTAGTAGTATTTCACTTGCCTGCCTTCCCCCACCATCACTAAATATGCCATGGCAGAAGAAAAAAAAAAAAAAAAAAGATATTATTTCCCTTTGGAAGTAAGCATTTCAAGCTGAGCCTGTCAAATAGTAGAGTAC
The DNA here is from genome assembly GCA_003342815.1 of Eudromia elegans. Classification (NCBI taxonomy): domain Eukaryota; kingdom Metazoa; phylum Chordata; class Aves; order Tinamiformes; family Tinamidae; genus Eudromia; species Eudromia elegans. The sequence continues at coordinate 4,565,353 of PTEX01000024.1, read as the reverse complement.
TTCATTGTATTTGACTTTATTAAGAATATAACTTCCAATGTATATCCTCACTTCCAGAGTTTCTGAGCTTACGTATGTTGAAACTGAGCAAGTGTGACACAGTTCTTAGTTCCCTTGGGAATAATATTCAGAGCTCATTTGAGTTGTGACCTCCTTATGCTGCCAAGGAGTATTAGTATTTTTGTTGGATCCTTAGAACAGAGATGCAGAGTGAAGGACAAAGGCAAAAAATACAACCCTTCCACTTCACCCATGAAAAGCAGATGAGACACTGCTCCATTGCAGGGTATACAGTGTTGGCTCTTTACAGGCACTGCCCCATTTCGTAAGCCTTATTGGAAACATTACCTTTTGTCATAGTAAAATATTTTAGATGAACTCTGCCTGAAGAAACCAACAGCTGTCCACAGCACATCTCAAATGTCTAAAAATGCTTTAAAAGAAATCTGAGAGTAAATTATTTTCAGATACGATTTTGCAAAATGGATGACAGTTCAGAGCAGCACACTTCACAAATGCTCTAATACTGCCCACTGTTTCCTGATAGCACCACCTGACATAGAATCACCAAGATTAATCAAACAGTTGCATTACAAGTTCACTTTTCATTTCTATACTTACAGTACATGATTTCTTGCAATCTAACCCACAATTTGGGTCCTGCTACACTTTCACAAACATTATTTACACAGCCTTTGCCTATTTAACACTGACTTCTAAATGTTACTTCTAACACACCCTTCTTTCCATCACTCAATACCTATGAAATCCATCCTCCTGCACATATTTCTATGTCTGGTATCTTCTCTGCAGTACTTCTACATAGGTTTCATTTCTATTAAGTCAAAATAGACTCTTCCAGTCTTTACATAACATTTCATTGGAAGGAATGAGATAAATAGCTGAGATGCATCCACAACTGACTCTTCATTCTAACATATATCTTGTTATTATACCTTGAAATACCACTCACTGGTATAGTGGTTGCAAGAGCTGACCTTAACCATTTGTGAGGGCATCTATTATTAAGGCACCTAGACCATTTCAATTACTCTCATTTAATACAGGTACTCTCTACTGTATTTATCTCTACAAAAAAACAATTGGATTGCCTTTTATAGCCTTATGACAACACGCAGAGACATTACTCAGTTTCAATCATGAAAAAACCTACAAAAAGCAAACACCTGGTTTGTGATGAGCAGCTTGTAGAAGACTTCAGTTATGATCGGTTTCTGAATGCAGTAACGGAAAAGGGCTGACAGATCCAAAACTGTTTGGAGAGACTGATTAGATACCACGGAGTTTTCCTGCAGAGCAGATAATCAATACATTTCTATTAACACAGTTTAATTTTTAATAGTGCTGTCCTGAAACACTGTGAGTTTATTAGATTGTCTCATGACTTGAGATTGCTGTATTCAAAATGAAAATGAGTTAATGGCTAAAAGGCCTGCTTCTAGAGAGACTAACAAAAGTAAGACCTGTTACTATTAGATTTCATGGCATTTTAAATTGTCTTTCTCTTGTCATTCTATTTCTAAAAAAAGCACTGAACTTGTTCTTTTGAGTAAGAATAATTCATGATTGCTTTATCTAATTTTACTGTTGTGCTACCAGAGGTTCTGCTTTGTAACACCTTTCTTACAGAGCAGGACAAAGTCTCCTTAAAGCTCAACCTGCTCATCAATAAACCATGTTTCAGGTTTAGGTATTTGTTAAATGAAACTGCATAAAAATGTTTTAACATAGCCATAAAACAGCAGCAGATGCAGTATGCTCAAAATGATGATTTTTTTTTAATTTCATAAACATACACAAAGACGCATAATAGCCTATCCTTAAATACACCCCTGCTGTAAACTAAAGTCGTTATAAATCAGGTTGAAATAAATTTTGTAGTAAACCATGAGAGGCAGTACACATTGCAATGAAGGGAGGAAGACATTACGACACAAGCTGCAGCTGGAAGCATTGTCCAACAAGGTCATTTCCCAGGAATCCTCTCCAAGGACTTAAACCCATAAGCAAACAAGACTAACCCAGCCATGTCTCACTCAGTGGAGAGGAAGGCAGGTCAGAAGAACCGTGAGACAAATAACAAGATGATAAACAGCAGTACAGGCACTAGTGGAAGAACATGAAGCAAGGATAGATAACAATGGAGAGGAACTTGAACTGAGGTAATATAACAGGTATCTTTATATCAGTATATAAAAAAAGCATATCAAACTTTTTCTGAGACAGTGACTCGTTGGCCCTCAGCCTCTTTGAAAGAAGTATTTCCAGAAAGGTCAGGGATTTTTTGAAAAGTTAATGTGGATTTCAAAAATCACTACAAATCAAGTGGCTATCTTAGAAAAATCAGCTTTTATCTTAGTGCCACTTATATTGCACAGGCTAGGAAAGTTTTCTGACATAGTAGGGAAGTAACAGAACTGCAGTGTTTTCTCTTAATGCCAATTTGAATTCCCTGAGGACTAAAAAGAGAAGGTAAACCAAATCCCCCAACGCATCTGTGCTCTTCCGTGTGTGGGTATTTATGACCATACGTAATGACTGCTGAGACATCTTGGGGAATTTCGGTGCTTTTGTGACAGCGAGGACATGCATTGTCTCTGTGCCTTTTAGTCCTTTTCACTTTATAATTAGACATACCAACTTTCTGTAAGAGTAGCATTTAATTAAACACAATATGCTGTATTTCATGGGAGAGAGGTGCTAATGAAAATCTCAGGGTGAAAAAACAGTCAATAGAATAATTCAATTCTACGTTTTAAGTATTTAAGTGAAAACACTGAAAATTATGTGCAGATCTATTTAGGTTTACAAGAGAGAAAAAAAATATTCTAAAAATAATGGACTTCTAAAACTAATGAGATATTCCACAATACTACATGTATGCAACTGATCAAAATACAATTCTTTGGCATACAGTACACCAATGTAGTATCAGATTAAAATACCATAAGGTAAATCAGTTACAAAAAGTTATTTTTCTAGTTAGCTAGATATTAAGGTTCCCCCACCACACACACAATTGAAAAGCAGATTTTTTTGATAATTGAAAAATGCATCTCATTCTACATTATAACCCACATTCCTGCAGATCAGCACCACACAGTGAGTGTTACAAGAGTACTCAGTAATTTATCAAGTTACATGTCACTAATCTGAAAGAATAGAAAATAAGGAATTCAAATTGTCTTTAACGTACCTTCCATAAGGCATTATTTTTCTAGCTAACAGTAATAAAATAGTAAGATATAATATGCAGTACTTTTACAGTAACAAATGTAGGAAGAAAATTATATATCTCAATACAATTAGTCAAGTAACTGGGGCTGTATAGTTATTGTAATTAAGGTACTAAGCAATATGAATAGAGAGTTTGCAGAGATATTTCATAGATGAGACAAATAAAATGTCACTCAGCAGTGTTACTCTCCAACTCAGATGGACCTGAATAGCTCAGAAAATGTGTAAGGTGCCATGGTGTGAGATAAATTGGGATCAACTCCAAGAGGATGAAGGGGGTGCACAAGAGTTATTACCAACAATAATCATGTTTCTGAAGGACAACAGACAACAGATAAAGAACAATAAAAAAAAATTCACACAATAAGCTGTCTGCTGATGAGCAGAGACGAATATAAACCAGACTGATACAAACAAAACAAACCTCTGAAAATACGTGGAGTCATCTCTAAGGGGAAAAAGCACACTGAAGTTATCAAAAGGTGCCTGTGCAGACATGTACCTTTCTATGGGCATTCCCACTAATTCCAGACTGATCCTCCACATTACTTGCTTTTCTGTTTCACATTGACTGAGCTAATCTCCTGTAAGACAGAGTTACAAAAGTGGTCCAAATTCACATAGTGTTTCATAGATTTTTACAACTAGTGAAAACAGACCCAAACTCCAGTCAAGGTAACGGGAGATTCTGCACTGGCCTCAATTAGCTGTGGATCAAGCCCTGTGAGAATTAATACAGCCATCATTTACAGATACATGCCTAGAGAATAGAGTGTTGGCACCTTCAGAAGGAGCAAAGTTACTCTAATTGAACACAAGGCTATTCATATCTTTTTTTCTTTGACAATCATTAAAATCATTAAAATTCTGCTAAATCAGGCTTGCCTTATCACTGAACTAATCCTGAAGGTAACCTTTAAAAAACCCTCCAAAAACAGAGGAAAAGTTAACATAAGTGGCCTTGAACAGCTTCAAAGTCAACAAATGCATTTGAAGAATTTTAGTTCTGCACTGGAATTGTCTGTTTTATCTGCACCAAAAAAGTTACATGTAAGTAAAGGCTATGAATCACTGTGCCTAGACTTCCAGTCCTTTGATCATCTAGAGGTACTTCGGTCCAAATCTTTCAGGTCCCAATACAGAACCAAAGGCAGAGTTTAGGTTTGTATAATGCGCCTGAACTATGTAGATAGTCTCAAGGACGAGATATCATTTGCTGTCTCCAAATATGTATTAGAGTAATTTTTGGTCTGGAAAAGCTCATTTGAAAAACAATGAGTCATCAACCATGGGAAACCAACCAAACAGAAAAACTAACAGAACACACATAACCCCCAGCACCAGTGCTTCAAGCAATCTCCTTGCTAAATCTCCCAGCTTGTGAAGTCCTATGGCCTTGATTCTCAGACTAGGCAGACCAAAAATACTGCAGAATCTGAGAAAGGTGACAAAGACAAGTCCAAAGGGCATAAGTAAAACACAATAAACATTTCTTAAAGTCCAGTCCAAAAAAAGATGCAACCTAGGTCTTTGCAAACTAACTTTTTTTTTCTTTTTCCAATTGTAATATAACTTATTAAAACTTGATACCCACCTCTTCAATACCACAAAGATATATTTGATTGCTATCCTTATTCACTCTATATGCAAGACATCAGCTGAGGAAGACTGAGACCCAAAATTCAGGTTGAGTAACCGTGGCCAACTGTCAAAAGTTGTAATAAAAGCAGAGATATCACAATAATAAAAACCAATGGGAAACAAAGAAAACAAAGAAAACTGATTAGTAATTATTTGTGATTAGTGCATCCTTTCAAAAAAAAAAAAAAAATTGACCTGTAGTTAAAGTAGAAGCAGCAGAAGAGCAGGTCTAGGTTTTCATAAGTACATCAACCCAGGTGAAACCAGCTGTAAACCTATGATGCAGTGGCAGCTGTTCTGAATGCATGCCACAAGGACATGGGGAAAAACTGGGGAGCCTCCTATTTAATCAGATATAGAAATGAGAAGCAAACTGGTAACAGCTTAGCTACATGTTGGCCCTGTGTATCACTCAAAAGACTCTAGTGCAAAAAACCAGCCTGAAACTCTGTTGAGCCTCCAGTCTCCTGGGAATCTTCTTAATGGAAGAAGAAATTATAGTTTGCCTGAAGGCATCCTTAACTTTCTATAACCCTTCTAATATATCACATTGCCATATAAACACGCTCCTTGTAAGATGCTAGACCCACACAAAAGCCCCTAGAAGGAGACTTCCCTAGATTTGGGAATTAAAATGGTTATGAGGAGATTGATAAAGCCCCTTTAAGGAAATTAACAGCATCTGCCTCTCCTGGAGAAGGGTGCTTTGCATAGGCATACTCCTTACCCTTATTAAATAAGCATCTACCTGAGGTAATGGATAAGCAGTTTACAGAGCACATTTTGAAGACATATTTGCTGATCTAAATAAAGAGATGATCTAAACAAACAGATGGGTTTTGAGATCCCACGGAGGGCTTAAACAGAACTTCCCTAACTCACAGGAAGAAAATATAGAGAAAATACACATCATGCAACATATGCACCTTACTAAATAACTAAGCAATATAAAGTCTCAAACACCTCAGAAGAAACATATCCTGCAGGAAGTGTTACATACACAGCACCTGAATTGCAAATGCCCAGACTTTAACAGAAGTGAATAAAATGCCAACTATAGTGCACTTCCTACAGGGACTATATGCACGTCCTGTATTACAGCCTTTTCTGGTCCATAATACATTTGAAATCAGCATAAGTCAGAACACCACCCTGCACTCACCAGTAGAAACACTCTTTTTCAAAAATTAGACTAGACAATATATTAAAATTGCTAAATATTATGGTAAATTCTATGCAGTTTAGGGAAAGAATTAAGGGCTCATCTCATATACTGAACCTCTAGATCCTAGTACACAGCTTGGTTCCTAGACCATAACTGGGTCCCTGAGCTGTCAATTGTCACCCACTTGAAGTATTTAATCCACAAACTGCTACACCTCAATACAGATTCTGCAAGCCCCTCCTGCCTCCCCAAATTAACAGACATTTAAACAAAATCATAAGGTTCACATTACTTTGAAGTTGAGTCCTATCATCGATGCCTGATTAGATTTAATGATTTTATACTGAAGAGCTGGTATTTCATCTCAAGATAAAAGCTCCAAATCTAGACTGGATTCCAAAATGTGTAATCATAGTCGACTTTTTAAAAATTTTTTGGATAAACAAAGGTTTTATACAGGTCCCCTGTTTGTTCTGTTTCCTAATTGCAGGAAAATGGCAAGTCTCCCAATCTAAAAACGCTTTCGCTCTGAAGAATTTAACAATACATTTGGACAGGCACATATATTTATTTGGAGACTCTACAATGACTAAAATCCCATTTGTGCTTAACAGAGCAAAGTTTGCCAGAATTCATTACGTGAGCCAAGGCTCCACTCTCTGCTAATGGCAGAGATGGCTCTCCCTGCAGTCCACTATTGGATTATGCACTTTCCTCTTGGCAAGGATAAACCTGGAAACACCCACAACACCTGTTGTTTATTATAGACGGTTATACTGAAAATAGACCTTTTCCTACTATGGAAGAAAAAAGTGTGTGTGTATTGTGAGGGAGATGGAGAGGGGAGAGGAACAGACAAGACTGGTAACTGAACAACTCCCAAGCGACCCTGCTAAAAGTACTTGACCTGAAAATGCGTTTATAAGTTTCACATAAGAACCTCCAAAGGCAAGCACAAATTGTGAAAGCTTTCTGTAAGGACTGCTGAAGATGGTTAAAACAGGGTAGCAAGCAAAGTGAGATGACGAGATGAATGGAGGCCAGGAACAAAGCCAAGAAGCTCCATATCTAATGACAAGGCAAATAACCAGAAACGGAAACTTGGTTAAATCTGGACTAACATCATGTTCAGTGAAAACCCTCCTGATATGCCTCACTGAAGTATAACTAAAATCAGTGCTTTTCTGTAAGCTCCGCGACTACTTTCTAGAGCCTGTTCGCATGGGAATACTGAAACACTACCAAGTAACCAGGTTAGGGAGTATTAGCACCTTTATTTATTCTGAAGACAGAATTTCCCAGAATATCCTATGCTCTTAATGGGTAAATATAGCAAGATCTTTGAGCCCTTTGCAAATGTATAGGAATAGATATTCCTACACATATTAGTTTAAGCTAAGTCATACATCTCTTTCTGAATGAAATCCCTACTCTCCATTTTCCTGCAGAAATCATCTTGGACTCGTTTCTTGGGTAAAATCATTCCACAGCCTATATCAGAAATTGGATTTTTTTTTTCTTTACCCTTGACTTTTGAAGTGTTAATGGAATCATGATGCCATGAATCTTCAGTGTATTGATTCTTGTCAATAGGGCACTCTGATCAGATCTCTGGGTCTGGTCAGGTTCACTTGTTTTGATGAAATAGCTCAGGAAACTTCTCTTTCAATAAATCAGTTTACCCTGCAAATAACAGCAATAATCATTATTCTGCAGAACAGATACTAGTAATTTCTTTTACCTTCCTAGCAGTCATTACAGGATGTAGTTCCTATCAACACAAGATGTTTCTCATATAACACAAATTGCCCTCTCAGCAGCATAGTGATTAGGAAAAATTATTCTTTTCATCTTTTTATTCTGAGGGAAATAAGGCACAAAAACAAAGCAAAAAATCCATATTACATCAACAAGTGTCTAGACATTAAATGTTGGCCTACAAACCTATAAAATGTCTAATCTGTAAGATTCCCATCCTGTCTTTAGGCAAATGACCTCGGCAAAAGGAAATTCCCACTTGTGTTAAAAGGAGCTAAAGATATTCATGTGTACTCAGGTCAATGGGTGCAGGGGCAGTGTGTTAATTCAGCCTCATGCTCACTAATCTGCAGCACTCCTTAAGTGTTTTCCTTTTCCAGTCAGCTTTGTTATTCCCAATTCAAGTAGGATTTCTCCCATTCCTCACACCATCACAGTAGAAAGCTCATCCTCCTAATACTTTTTAATATGCCCTTAATCTGCTTCAGTACAATGCATTCTCCCTCCCCTTCTAAAATTGCTTTTGTATTTCTCTAACCCCTCATAAAAAGCAGCAAACCTTATTTATGAGCATTTCTGCACATCCTAGCTTCAAACACGGCTCCCACCAGCTCTGACTGAAAGGCAGACCTGCTCCAGGCTGTCGACAGAAGAGAGTCAAGCCGAGCGGCGGCACCACGGCTGCAGGTAGGGCCAGACCTGTCAGCTCTGCCACCGTGACAGTGAGCGGGAACCACGGGGCAGAATTCTGCCTATTTCTGTTCCAAACTCACTGTGTTGCAAATCCGAGACAGATTCACAAGTGACAAAATGCAGTGTACACTTCAAAAAAGTAAAACAAAACACACCACAATGGCAGGACAGAGGACCATCCATATTAATATTGGAAGCCTGAAAACAGGCTACATATTTCCCCCTCTCAAATTCCAGACTGAGTCTGAAACATCTTGGTTAGGCAGAAGAACAATAAAGAGAAGCAGAGTCTGATTTAAGGAAAAACATACATATTCTAGTGTTACTATTTATAAGCATTTACCATAATGCTTTTGTTTTCCAATAACTTCAAAAGACCAAAATGCACCCTGACAAAACTATCCACACTTTACCCTAAGAAAGCTTTAGCTGGATGAGTTTCATTTAGGTTATCGGATATTTGCTTTGATGCTAACAACTTTCCACTGTTACCCAAATCATCTGACAAAATTCAGTTTTTGTACTTAAGTATTACAGAGATAAATATTTCAAGCTGCTGCCACAACAGATATACAGTGTTATTGCAAGAAACTGGAAAACGAGAGCTGGTCAGCTGCCAAGACTAAACTGTACTAAATATGCACTAAACTTAGTATTTTGCATCTATGACATATTTATACTCATTCTCCCAACTCATATATACATTTGCAATGTGGATCCGTATATTGTGCCTTCAGACATCTCTAAATCTGGAAAATAAATGTACCATTCAGAAACAGGATATTTAAAAATTCAACCCGTATTTCAACTGTAAAATAATAACAGCAATAGGCTTTACATGTTGACAAAGTTATCACTGGAATAGCCTTTCAGAAGAAAATCCACTTGCAAACATTCTTGCAAAACATCCCTATAGAGTTAAGCTAACAAAACCAAAAGCGTTGTTGGTCTTCCAGTATGTACAGGAAAAGCACTTAATTGTCATTTTGCAGCTTTAGTGCCAGTTCTGTCTTCTTCACTAAGTCATCTTTAATTTGGGTAAGTTTTCTGCTGAAGCTGTGGATTTCTGGAACAGAAATCTGACTCTTACTGCATTGGGCCACTGTGCCTAGTGCCATTCTGCCCAAGGTTCTTTAATACACTAAGTTTTCTTTCTGTGCTCTCTTCCATGCTTTTCTTTTCTCAAGTAACTCATGCCCAGAAGAATCTCAAGCAATTAAGAGAACTGGAATGACTGGCTCCAACTTTCCTGGTCCAAGAAGGAAGTAAAAATACCGCCAGGATCTGTCCTCTTATGAGGAGATCACATCTGAGGCAGTTTCCTTGTTAGCATTTTGCTTGCAGCTACTTTGTAGATTCCTCCCCTCTTCCTAGTACACCCCATACACACACTTCTACCAGGCTGCAACTTAAAAAAAATAAACCTCACTGTAGAAAAAAGGGCATCTAATTGCTTCCTTTCTCGAAGGTGCATCGTTCACTTCTCATAGGACTGATACAATCTGACATAAGCATTGTAATTCAACGCGTCAACTAGAAAATGTAAAAAGACAGCTCTCTGAAAAGGCAACCCCATTTTTCAGAACACAAAAAGGGAAGGGTAAGTAAACCTAATGTACGCATTAGCTTTATCTTGACAAGAACAATATATAAAATGTACAGCGGTAAGCAATATTATGTATATCATTTTACACAATGTCTAAGTACCTGTAAATGTGGACGATAGTCTGATATCTTGTCAGAGTGACAGTATTGCAGTACTGCTAGAAATGTGTGGTGGAATTGCTTTTTATCTTTTAATTTAATGATGTGCAAATTGCATATAAAAGCTCAGGAAAAATGTTTTGCTGTAAATATTACTTATGTATTACTTTATAACATTTACATAACATGATACTTTCCGTAAGAAATTCAATTCTAAGCCATTTTCTCTATGTATTAAATAACTCCAAAGCTAAAGAAAAGTTTTCTATCACTAATATATGGACAAAAACATTAAGGTGGCTTGGAACATTCAGGGCATTTTCCCTCATCCTCTTCTTTAGGGGTTTCTGAAATATATTAGTATCAGTAAAATAGCAGTACATACATTACATACACAAAGGAATTGTTTTGCCACACAAAGGTCTGAAAATACAAAGTAATTAAGTGACAATCTCTTCAGAGACAGTCACAGATAACTTAGGAGGTTGCTCTTATGAAGAGGGAAAGACATGTGTTTAAGAGCTGACAGCATTTCTTCCCGAAATGTCCAGTGACCTCTGGAACAATCACAGACCACAAGTCGGACATCTGATTTTCCATTTTTGTAATTTTTCTAGTTCTCGTAGGAGTCACTGGATATTCTGTTTTCTTGAATAGCAGTTGACTAAGTCAAGGCAAGGCAGAATTCAGGAGCTTAACTGAGCCTTTGAAAGCTTTGATTTCACCAAGTTCATTTAGGTTAGGAAGGAGACGGCTTTCATCTTTATCTTTTACATGAGCTATTCTCAGTCAGTTTTAAAGATGTAACTACAAGATGCTTCCTACTTATCCGTCACTCAGAGGAGCTCATCTGAAGTGCTTCAGATGTTTCCGATATACGCAGAAGGAGAAGGGGAGCACGTGACTGCATATATGAACGTGTTGATTTCTCTGCTTTCCACACACTTGATCTCTACTTTCCATAAGCCTCATCTCCTCAACAATAAGTAAACTCAATCTTTTATATGTCTTTAGGGGTTCCGAAATAAGCACAGAGAGAACAGGCCATGAATCTCTGCAAGCAAATGGCCAACTACTATTCCTCAGCTAATGTGGCAAGTCCTTAGCATTTCGTTTTATTGCAAATTATAACGATATGAAAAGGGCAAGTGCCTGCAGTCATTACTCAGCCTGATAAAAGAAATCAAACCTCAGTACGATTGAATGACAACACACTCCATTTCTTCCTTGGAATCCATTAACCTCTTTCATATGAGAGCTCTAACAGTTTTCTTTTCTATTTTTTTTTTTGATCTAGATACAAGGTTCTTTTATTATCAGTTACTTTATCACACACTGCTCTAAAAACGTACTCTGCACAGCCTGTAGTTAGAGGGCTCACAAATTAAATGGCTATCCTGTCAAGTGGTGATAAAGTGTCAGTATGGAAAATAAAGAGGTCATCAGTGACAGAAATATAAAATTGAGGAACGTAACTGTCCACTAGAGTAAAGACTTAGAAGCTATACATAAGAAAAGAAAAAGATTTAAAAAAAAAGGGGGGGGGGGAAGAAAAAAGCATCAACTCTCATTGATAACCAAAAGGAAAGTTTTGCCACCTTCACAACCCTTTAGTCTTACTCTGCAAGGAATCCAGCTGAAGAGAAAGCTATGAGTATGAGTAAGCAGTATGAGTAAGGGCAAGAGTAAGACTGAATAGAAATAAACACCAAACTGGAAGAATGGTAGTGGTCCATGTTGCTCTTGATCAAGACCATATGAGGACGCCTACTTGAACTGGAGAAAATACTCCCTGTAACTTGAGCTGTTGAAATTAGTATGCCTAAAAATATTTTTCTACATAATTTATTATCAGTATTAAACATCTTTGTATTTTAGTCCTTTTTTAATCTTGTGTATATAACATATTTTTGTTAGTCCCCCAATTATTCTAAAACCAAAGCAGGAAGAGACTATCAGAAAATATGCAAATATCTGCATAGCTATGTTTATTAATAAAAATTAAGGAATGACAACATGAAATAGTGATCACAAGACATTTCATTTTAATAATGTAGCCTTGGGCAGAAGTAATACATGAACAGCATACACTCCTTAGTCAAGCAATTTATAATGCATTGCATGGGCCCTATGGGATCTTAGAACAGCTTTTTACAGCCAATTCAGGAAAAGGAAATACAAATGCTTTTTGCAGATTTGTCTATAATGTTCCTACAAGTCCTAAAAATCCAAGTTCTCTGTTTATCGCTCAAACAAGATGGGGATAAAATGGAGGAGGAGGAAAAGAAAAAAAGATAAAGAGGAGCCAGAGCTCAGCAACGCAGGCCTCTTGCTCTCCTGACTCCCCACTCGCCTGCCACTGCCGCTCCTGCAGTTTTCACATCAGAGTTGCAAAGCTCATCTGCCCGGCAGGTGACTGCAGCCATGCAACCCCCTCCCAGAGCTCCAAGGCAGAGAACCAGGTTGTTTAACCTTCCCTGTTCCCTCAGCTTAGAACCAAAGGGTAAGGACTGCAAAAGCTCTGCGGCTCATGGGTTCTGTTTGACTTTTCCCTTACTACACTTGTTCCCTGGGTGAGCATAGGAGACAGTGCTAATCACAAAAAATAACTAAAGGCTTGAAATTAAAGTGGGGGTAACAGAGCACCATTTTCAAAAACAAACAAAAAAAAAAATCAAAAAGCACTATTACCTCCAATAGATTCATTCTGCTAAAACAGTAACTTTTCATCTCAAAGGTGCATTCACTGTCTCTGGACCAGACTGACCTGAGAGATCCGTTACCACCACATCAGCAGGACACAGGACCCAGAAGGTTTAACTCCTTTCCTTCCTTTCCCAAAGGAAACAAGAACCAGCAGCCCCTGGGTGTGGAACTATTCCAGGAAGCTAAAAAGGGAGCAGGTCCTTCCAGTGCCCTTCTGGGCAGCACTTGGGAGCAGAGAGGCCCGACCTGCATCCAGCAGGACACAGGCAGCAGCCCACGCTGCTGGTCAGGAAGAAACATGACACAAGCTGAGATGTGTCAGGCCCCTTGTCCTCAAGGCTGCACGGGAAGCGTTGGCCCTTTTTAATTGTTAAGATATCTACAGCCCAGTGGTCTCTGAACAGAAACAGGCTATTGCAGTGGGAGTACCGGGAATTGTGAATGGCTACGTGCACTTGAAAGGCAGCAGGGCGTGAAGCAATCAAATTCACACAGGACTCATGAAGTTACAGGTTTGCATTTCCAAAAGTTCATAGTCTGGAATGCACAGTGTGGATGGATGTGTATGAACCCAGAATTATAACAGTTAAAATATCAGGTATATTGCACTGGTTCAAAAAGCCTTTTTCTAAAAGCAATACAAACACCAGAACAACTAATACTGCTGAATGTATGAAAAATCGCTTTTAATAACATGAAAGCAAAAGGTACAGAACGGAGGTTCAATAGGTATTACACAGTTCTAAATCAAACAGATATAGTTTTCAAGATAAATGATTTTAGAACAGACTTTTTTTTAGGCAAAGCTGGGAAAAGAAATACAAGACTTCACTTGATAACTCCAAGTTTTCCTTGACTTTATGCATCCTAAAAAGAGGAGAACAAAGACTCTCAACTGTCCAAATCCTGTTGCTCTTTCTTTGTAAGCCATAAACACAGTAATTTAGCCAAAAAAATTCCTTGTGTGTAATTGTAAAGCAAGATATACTGCGATGCTATTCTTTTTCATGGTGCTTTGTCATTTTGAATTGCTCCTCCCCAATACCCTAATGATTACTTTAAGTAGCTTTTTTCCTATGTAGGTGAGATTTCTGTAAGGAAAGCAAGAGCTACTCAAAATTCAAGACCATTTGACTTGCATTCCAGGGACAGTCATCCCTCCCTGCGCCCTCCCCCCCCATTAAAATACATTTCCTGCTTTTCAACTAATTAGAGGTTCTGTATTTAACACATCACTATATCACCAGCCATGCACAGCTTTTACTTGCATGATAACCTCCTCTAGAAACCAGCAAAACACTCTTGCATTTTCACCATGGAGTATGGACATATATTCTTAAGTAACATAACCTGCACTCATACCTATAACAATCCTAATGCTACTTAAGCCCTCACGTCTGCTTAGTTGAACAAACGGAATATAAAAGTCACTTGTATTCTTTTCTCTACAAAGCAGTGCCTTACAAATACAAGTTCAAGTAAGAGAATATGGAGTTTAAGATCCAAGCAAGTTCAATAGGAACAGCAGTAGAGTATTAGCGTCAGTGTACCTTAGCCTTGTCAAATTAGAAAACATATACTTGTGCAGCTGAACAAAAATATTAACATCTCTAAGCCTTGACAAATTTAATTCCAGTCTTTTCCCCCAAATCACTACAGAGATAATAAGCAAATAGTATGAAAAATTATGGAAGCTGTAATATTTAACTAGGCCATTAATGCACATATACTGTGTGAGTGTGATTGATTCAAATCACTTCTTTCAGATATTCTTTCAAATACTGCTTAACATATGCAAGCCATTTTTAAAACAGTTGTCCATTCTGCAAAATCTTACCATTTCATATGAAAACAGATTTAACTTTATTAATATATTCCTGGATTCAGAGAAGTCTAAAACATCAAAGACCTATCATGCCTCTACTGTGTCTGTCATAAGACTAGGCAGAAGTTATTATTACAGTACATTGGCCTGTTTAGTTCAGTTATAATGAGATGAGACTTCATCATTTACTTTTGGAAACAGTTTTATCGTTTGCCGAAATCCACACTTAAGATATACTTGGTCTGAAATACTGCATCAATTGTTCCTGTCTTGAATTCTGCCCTGCTCCTCCCAGGACTAATATTTTGTATTATGGGAAACAATCTCTGTCCATCCTTGCTGTAGCTGTTTAAAGATTCAAAACTGAAGTCTTTTCGGCAGTTGTATGAAGTCCAGACTTAAGATGCAAAACCCAAAAAGTTTACAACAAAGTGAAAAATAACACATCTTAATTGATACTTCTCCAAGAATACTATGGAGGAGTTGGATTCTCAGCCTAATGCCTAAGAAAGTGAATGAGCTACTTCAAAATAACTTAGTTCTATCTTTTATTTTGACAGAAATAAAGGAGTTTTCAAAGCAATTCTCTCAGCTACTACAGCTGCCTATGAAAAATTTCAGATTGAAGCCTGCTATGCATCTTATCCATTCAGATTATTTTTGTTCCCTCAGTAAGAGAGGAAGCTGTATATCCCTTTAGGGAGTTCTTAGAATCTTCCTCATGAAGAGGCGACAGTTAGGAAATCAGATTAATGCAGAAATTTGCTTAAGTATGGCAGTATTAAGACATATGACAACATTTACATTGAAGAAACTTTTGAAAAGTAAACCTGCCTACTGTGCTCTAAGAGTTGAATCTACTGTTCTAAACATGAGGCATTCAAAGTCTGTGAAATTAATAGCAAAAAATCAGCATAGCCACAGGTTTATATGCACCACAGAGACACGAACACTCCCAGGCTTCACTTATATTTGTAATATCTAAGATACAGCTTTGTCACTCATGAGGCTGCCTATCCAGTGCCCTGTGTCTGCTCCCCTTCGCAAGGATGATTTCCATTCTGCCCCTGAAGCATCGCTCCAATAACATTGCCAGAGACAGAAAATTCTTTCTTTTCCTGCATTTCTCTTATCACAGAAGTTCTGCAGATGATCTTCAGTCTGTATTGCTGGAATCATGTCCTTTGCTTTCTAATTATGTTTCTTCAGCAACACAATAGAAAACAGCCCCACAGATGAGTCACAGCTGTGCTTACCGTGATACCAACACCTATCTTATGAGACTATCATCAGTTGACACAGATACTAATCTAGCAGGATATTGGCAGTATGACCTGCAGATATACTGAGCTCTGACTCCTCAAGAATGAAAAACTAAAAACAAAAAAAAGCCAATGTTTCTACAGAAGCAACACACACAAAGCCTTTCCAGAACCATGGCCCTGTTGATGCCTCAAATCTTCCCAGTCTTTTATAAACCCTGACAGAAAAGTCTTGATTCAGAGAAATGAAAAACTCTGCACTGTAAGTTCACCATTCCCTAATTCTTATTGCTTAGAAGCATATCTAATTCATAGTCACGAGTTGGATACTGCTTTACTATACTACTTCCCTAGCAAAACCATCTTTACCTTAGTCAAGTTATATGTTCTCTACTTTAGGCTAGTCTCATTTTCTCTTCTTACTCTTAAAAAAAACATTTCAGAAACAGAACTGCCCCTAAATCTGACTAACAAAGAAACAAACATTACATGTATCAAATACTTCTGGACATTTAAGGGTTCACAAAAGAATCTAAGATTTTTTTTGGGGGGAGGAGGGTGCAGGTAAGAAGGGGTTGGTGAAAGAGGTGAGAGGAAGAGGGAGAGTGGAGGAAGGTAATTTTATTTAAGTCGTCTGCATCGGGGTAGTTACTGTAGTCCATGAGACTACTGTGCAAGTATTCTTGGCACAGAGCTTGAATGTTACCAGCGTTCTGTTCATAGACAAGAGAAGAGAGAGATACCAGCACACACATGAGCTTTAGCTGTAGGCAATTCCTCATATCCCCCCGTATTCAAAAGAACTCCTAACATTTCTGGTTGAATATCTCTGTCCTTTCCACAACTTATTATACATTCTGTAGAGTATGAATTGCATCTTCTTTGGGACTTTGAAAGAACCTCTCATGCTTTGGCTAGTAATGCAATAAATCATGATCATCCTGAGAACCACTTTGAAATGCACGTTTTGTTGCTGTCCCTGTCCACACTGAGTAGCTGCAGTCTATCACATCTGCCTCATAGAAACTGAGCACCATGGACAAGTGAATAATTAGCTTGAGCAAGAACACACAGATTTATGTTAGGAAAGATTTAACTCCTAGAAAGTCTAGCAAGTCAAAAGATGGATTTTTCTCTTCATGCAACACTAATCTCAGTCCACATTTCCCACATAGTTAAGACAAATTGGTGAAAATGGACTTGATTTAATTAAAATCTGAACCCTTCACAATGCCCGTCTCCTAAATGCAATTTCTAATGAAAAAAGATCATTTAAGGACTGCGCACATAAGATTCTTTGAACAATAAATACGCTATGAATAAAGTCTACAGCAAAGATGGGAACCAAATACTTGTAGTATCCTGCTACGCTCTGTTTATCTGACACACATTAATAAAGTATTACTCTACATCTTGCAAAATCCACTCCACTGAATGACGTGCAACTTGGACTCCGCGCTCCTCCAGAGAGCTGCCTAGCATAGGGGAAGGAGATGCTTGATCTGCAAGGTAGGTCCATATGGTTCTGTCAACATTTTAATACAACAGATTACTAATATCTTCAGAAACGTTTTTCTATTTGCCCTGAGAAGATTCAGAGAGTCTAAATGTTTGGTTTGCTCTCACATCCCTTTTTCTTTAAAGAACAAAAAATATTTAGACATAGAACATAAGCATCTTATAACATGGCTTTCAAACAGCATTTTTAAATTCTGTTCTTTAGTATGGATTTGCTCTTTGACTTAGCAAAAGACCAGATAAAAATTCCATTCCAGGACTTTTGCACTGTGCACATTTAAACAGACATGAGAGTCTGAGAAAGAAACATCTCTCCACCAAGACTGTCACTCGGAGATTTATATCCAGGTTCAAGAGATATAGAAAAAGATATTTTCCTATAGGAAAATGCATAGGCCGTCCAAGCTGAAATAGAAAGCTGAATAAAGAAAAAGAACACCGAGCATAGCAAGTCTCTTATCATAAATCACCAACCACAGTGCGAATGCAGTATGAAGCTCCCTTTTATTAAAAGTCTCTCAGCATTCACAGCTTCATCACTCCAGTAAGCCGTTGCAAGAAAAGGACATTACAAAAATGACCAAAAGCTAGTATCTAAATAAACACACAGTTTTCTGCAGAGTGCAACATCAAACCTATTTAGATTGATGGAGAAATATTAAGAAAATCAAAGTAAAATATAAGGCAAACAATTCATACTTTTTTTCACTCTATGACTCAATAGAGCAATTGAGACACACAATATTTTTCATTAAGAAGTTCATAAATAGTGATGTTTTCTTTTAGGTTTGATCAAGTTGCCTTCCTTTCACATGAAGTGGATTGATTCAACAGCAGAAAATAAAATTCCTAAAAAGGCCAAATTCAGCAGACTGCACTGAAGTGTGCTTAATATAATGCTGAAATAAGGGACAAATAGAAAACTGACTGTATTGTAACCCTCAAAAGCTCTGTTCCCCCGTCAGTTGGGAATTTTTATAAAATTCCAAGTGGAACAGGAGAGAGTCCATCTTACCTTGCAGACTAGGACTGATGTAGATGTATTTTCTAAAGAAAAAATAAATTGAAGAATAAAAACAATTAATAAAAAAACTTATATCTCTTCACATCAGGGAATATACTTCATAGAATTTGCTAGGTAACCAGGCAACCTGCTTTCAAATCCATCTTTTGCTACAATTAAAAAAGTGTATGTAGGTGGCAAAAAAAGATTTCTGGATCCTGAAATTTGGATTTTTTTGTTGTTAATTTTAAAAGCAAACATCTTCAACAAGGGATAGTAATAATTCTATTTTTCCTCTTGAAATGCCATTAACAAAATAGAAAAAAACAGGGTAAAAAAGAAAAAGGAAAGTCTCCACAGGAGACTTTTCCCTTAAGATAAACATAAATATATTGCAAATATTTTTAAAAAGCATTTTCCTCAGGCAACCTATTTCTGTTCAGTGGTTAGGAAAAACAACTTAAACAGTAATTTTGTTAAATACTTAACTCCAGTAAGGACCTAAAAAAATTTCCATCTTGAAATCAAAATTTAAAACAAAAGCATCATTTTCCCTACCAGACAGAAACAAAAACAGCTGTGGCAAAACAATCCGTACTTTGATGGTTCTCTACTTTACCAGTATTGGAAGACAATTAAAGCTGTAATAATACTCCAAAATATCTATATTCTTTTCTAGCAGCACAACTAAAGATCTGTTGCAGAATTCCTAAGACAACTGTTTCCTAGGAATTAATGCACCAAGAAAAAAACTTGCCACACATTTTTAACAGCTAGCCTCCTTCTAAAGGATTAAATAGGTATATCAGCAAAAACCACAATCCTGTACAAGTGAAAGTCTTTCACTAGGATCTTGATCCAAAGCCTGCAAAATAAAAACATTTCATGACAGAAGATTGAATCGTGAACAATAAAGCAAAAATACATCAACTTGAACAAAGTGCCTTCCTTCATGTCTGTGATAATAGAAGAAAAGGTAGAAGCCAATAGAGCAAAGTGCTCCTTGCTTACAGGTGATGCTACAGTCTATACAAAAAAGCACATTCATAAAACAGAGAAAACATGCATCTCTTCTCAGATCAGGTTGTCCACATTTATTATGAATATGAAGTTTTATTGGATCATTGCAAATTTAGATCTTGCTTTGGAAACAGAAAAAAGCAAGATGATTTTCATTTCTGTTAGAACTCAAACTACAATACAAATAAAACCAAACAACAAATACAGCTGAACAGCAGGCAACTTGGTTTCTGATGGTAGATTGATGGTAGATTTTAGAGATCTACTGTTAGTCAAATGCAGAAGTTTTATGGTTGAAAGGAATCCCAGAAGGCCAAGCTACACTGCCCAGGAGAGGATTTTTTTCCTCCACTTCTTTTTCCTCCAAATCTAAGGTTCACTTTTCACTGAAATTTCCTGTTGTCAAATTATAGAGATCCTAAACTACATTTTTTTTTTTTTTGTTCCTGTAGAATTCATTTTTAGAGCACTTCACTCTTTCCATATGCTGTATGAGGAGTCTTGTGAGATCTAATTAAGGGCACCTCCCTTCAATCAGTTGATCATATGACACCTAGAAGTGTTAAACTGCTCAGTTTAAATCCCTAATAAGGACACCTGACTCTGGGGTTAGGTCCCTTACCAAGCACAGCTGGAGTCAATTGATGCCAAATCAACTTCAGTCTGAGGTACAAAATAAGGTGCTTTCATCACTGTTCTCCTTCTGGGCACCAATCTTATTAATTGTTCCAATTGTGCCTTTTCCCAATGATGCCTTTTAAGCTTTTCTGAACATGTTTAAATATATATGGATCCCAAGAATTAATGAAAATTTCATGTATTTGTTGAAGTCTTAAGATAGAATTACAGATGTGCGAGTAAAACACACAGGCATAAAACAAAAGCTGAAGTTACAGAAAAATCCTTTCCCCGTAAGTATAAATTCCTTGCAATTCTGATAAGGATTTGGTGGTTTTGCCTTTTGACAACCATATAGAATTTTAGCAGAAAATACAAATTTATCTTCCACATCTTGGGTAACATTTTGATAGGCCACCTAAGAAGAGGAAGTCTTTAACATGCACAAATAAATGCACTTGGGCGGTGATAAGAGGCCTGCTAATACATGTAGTCAAAGGCTGCTGCCTATCATTAAAAGCACCTCTAAGCACTGCCCTTAGTACCTTTGGAAACATTTTCTTTTCTTTTAATGTTCATTTTCTACTTATTCACTGGTGAATACTATATTGGTAGAAGAAAACTACTGGCTTTATTTAGATTGATGACAAAAATCCTCAGCAGTCGTAATATGGACATAATTATGTAGCCTGCAGTCTTGTAGCCTAATGCATTTAGTGTGGCCATTCCTCCTAACAGGCTACAGGCTTTGAGTTCAGTCTATAAACTTGGTTTCCACTTCTACAAAATGGTTTGTTTTAGGCTTTTATTTAGCTTTGTAGGAATATGTGTTGAACATCTATGTTTAATACATATTTCTGTAACAGATAAAAACAACAGTGAGTAGTTACTGTGTGCAGAATGAACTGCCTGTGACCCTAGGATAATATTGCAGCATAAAGGATAGCCAGAGGATAATAGCAAAGGGCACAAAGGGGAAGGCACAGAGTGATAGGGCCAAAGATGGAGCAACTCACCATGGGGCAATTACTGGGCAGAGCAACACAACCTTTGCTTTGTATTTTCCCCTCTTGTCAAGTGCACCAAGATCAATTATTCAACATATGTAAAGCAAACTATATGTAATAAGTTCAAATCTAGCTTGGATTTCCAGTCAAAAGAACAAAGTTTATAAACCTTGTTTAAGCATAAAAACAATAAACCAAACTGACCTTAAGTAGATCCACCCATCTTCAACAGCACAAGGGCATTTTAAAGATGGAGCAAAGCACCAAAGAAATAGACTCTGGGTAGTCTCAACTATTTTACTGAATAGACCATGTTCATACCCCTGTATTCAGATAAATAGTTCTTTGGTCCAACTTAAGATTTCAGTTAGACTAATAATAATCTCTAGATTTCCCATGCAATGTGTTGCTTTGGCTCACACAAGTTGCAGTGCAACACACAAACAACCTACTTTACAACTTTACTGCTCTGTTACATCCAAACAACTCAGTATTCTGTCTAAAGTTCAGCAACATTCCCCAAGATTCTCTGTTTTGCTCTTACTTTGTTTTGCAAGGTTACAAAGTCATAATGTTGGGGTTCTAGTGCAGATAATTATTTCCTGTATAGTTCAAATATCACACAAAGGTTAAGAGCCTCTCCTGCAAAATGAAGTCTGATTATCCTATTTCAGTCCATGTGCAAAGAAAGAAAAAGGAAGAAAAACAATCAAGCACCCACTTTACATTTCAACATTAGACATGAGCCAGAGCTGAAATAACTTTCTGAAGAAATCTTATTTCAAATTTCCTCACAAAGAATGCATAGTATAATTTTAGCAAGGGATAAAAGAGTTTGTTTACTGAGTTATGCTGGGTAGTGGGCACTTGGGATTTCTGATTATACTTCTTGCATAAGCTGGCTGACCTGGAACAACTAATTAATTAGTCCATGCCTTAGTTTGCCCAACTAAAAAAAACATACACTCTAACCTGAAGAGCCTTGGGAGACTTCTATTATTTGCAAACATGTAATTTATTAAAGAAAATACACTCTTATGATTATATTGCATGAGGCATATGATAACACTGTAGGAGAGTTTAGTCTTTCTCTCATTTGCTCTCTTTGTGTGATTTACCACAAAAACAGACAGAGCTTAAAAGTCATGGTATCCTATAGGAAACCACCTCAGCATTCTTCTAGATGATTCCACACAGTAAGCCATTAAACTCAGGAATTTATTACTTTATGGGGAGAAAAGGGGAAAATAAAGACTAGCGAGGCTAAAAGGTTCTCAGCTCAGATGAAACTACTCTACTCTAGCCCAAATACAATTTCTTTTTAAGTCGAGTGGAGAAAATCCATTCTACTGTTGGAGTTCTTATTACTAAAAACTTTTCACAATATAGGTATTAAAAACATGTCTCAGGTAGATTCTCCAAATTAACATGCCTTAAAAAGGGGTGTTGAAATAACACCACACTCCTAGCTCAGTGAGAAGAAATGCTTTTTAAGCAGACATATAATGATATCAAGATAATGGGTAAGGCCAAAGCAGCATTTTCTATCAAACCACTTGCAGGACATCATGTTCAATGCCCTGGTTTTTAAATTCCATCTGTTCCTTTTAACCAATGTGGGGAAAAACAAGCTGGGAAAGTCTATCTGGCTGAGATGAAAGAAAAGGTCCAATAGATAATGACTAATAAGTCCCTTTATTCTATGAATTTATGGTTTGGATCTTCTGATACCAAATCCATGTAGTGATATATTCACAATATAGCACAGCAATAATATAATATTTTGGATAATACAGCTAATATAATAATATTTTGGATAATCCATCTTTCATTTGTACTGCCATTTCGAACATTTGTACTTCATTATAATTAAATTACCCTATCAGTTCTTAAAGGAACATGCAAGAGCTGGTCATTCATCTTCACTTATCTCACATTTACCACAGAATAACATGCACCTGGCAGTTCCCGGAGGGCAGCAAATTCGCAGTAAATCGTTACCTTTACTGAAATGCGTATTATATGCCTTATGCTTAAAGGTTTCTGAGTCGTACAGAGTATTCACTACAGTAGTCAGACTGCACCTGAACAATAAGTTATACATTTAAAAAAAACAAACAAGTCCTGTGCTTTAAAGTCCCTCTTATTTAAAGAATCTAGCAAGACTTAAACTGCATATCTAGGTTAGACGCTCTATCTGTATTAAACAATAAAATAATAATCACAATGTTAACCGTGCCAACATTATTTCCCTTGTCCTGCTTCATTTTCCCAGCATCTCACCAGAAATAAGTGGGTCAGGGCAGGAGATACAGGGCCCTGTTAAGAAGGGTGCTGGTAAAAGCAAAGCCGTATAGTGATGACCGGCAGGAAGATGAGACCTGCAGTATTGGGGAGAAAAGTCTCATCTGTTTCGGCAGGTAATAATTTTCACTAAAACTATCTTTTAAAGCAGTATCACCCTTCATATGTAGTGATATTCTTCCCAAACCCAGCCAAGTGGGGTATTGAAGAGAGGTCTCAATTTTGGGACTAATTGAAGTTTAATGCCCTCTTAACCACCTTTTGGAACAAATTTTTATAGGAGAGCTAATTACACAGAGCTGAAAATGCTTCCCATTTTGGTTGCCTAATCCCTCATGGAAGGGTTGTGGGTGCCTACAGTTTTTTTTACCCTCTTTCGAAAGTGCAAGCTGTTAAAAATGCAAATGGTCTGAATTCTCACTTCAAAGAGAAGTAAAACTGTTTTGAAAGGCAGCTTTTGAATGCAATCTTGATTCTAAAGCAGCCTATTTAGAGAAAATGGGATCCATAAATGTCAACACCACCTGTAGTCTGCCTGAATGTGCGCCTGCTTTTTGACAACAGCATTGATAAGCCACAGGCACACTAGAGCAAACATTCCTTACTTTTATCTGCTAGATAAAAGTTGAAGGAGGTGGTTAGTAACAAACTTTGTTTCTATTTTGTTTCAATATAAATCTGCAAATAAGCATCAAACACAGCACTAAGTTAAAAATGGTGCTAAATAAACTTCAGATACTGTTCAGCATTTTTCCTTAAGAAAGCATCAAACTCATGGGAAACCTAATTGTTTTAGGTGACAGTCTCTGTAAAACAGCACAAGAAAATGCAACATGACAAAGACAAGTTATGTTCTGAGCAAGTTTCAGCCGTGTAATAATGTTATATGATCCAGTATATCAAAAGTAGACATCTTGACAACTAATACTAGGGAAATTATCTTCTCTTCTACTTACGGAAGGACAATCTTTGCCTTGTTCAGAAGGAAGCTGCCAGAAGTTACAGACTGAGGTAAGTAGACTTAAATATGGACATTAGAGCTACTTAGGGTCATTCTGATCGTGAAGGATCAAAGTTGGGTGTTGTGATAAAGACAGATACAATAAAAAGCAAGCAGGATCAGCTACCGAGATTTTTGTTATGTCAAAGATTTCACATAGGAGTTTTAATAATAGATCCTATTTTCTGCAGGATTTTCTACCAATAAATATTGATAATACAAAATTATCTTTTAAAATATATAAAAGCTTTTTCAAAATGTTCTGGCTGCAAAAGTTGTAAACGCTTGTCATTTTTGCAGTGAAATGAAATCATAATAGTAGAAAGCTATAAAAACATGAGGCTCCAACTCATCTTCATCTAGTATTTTGATTATCAGGTTATTTTATATACAGAGAATGGTATTTTTATATATATAAGAAAATTTTGCTTAGTAACTCTTCACCTTAGCTGTTAGACTCTCCTCTGTTTGCACCATTGGCATAAAAAATGGAAACAGATTCATGTAAACTGTCTCCTAAACAAAGCCAATGAAGTGAGCTGCTACTCCTCTTGTTTGCACAATAGGAAACAATGTTTCTGGAAATATGTCAATCCTCAAATTAGCAACTAATTATTACACAGTAAAATTAAACATAATATTAAGGCTTTCTAAATATGTACCACAGCGTACATAGCCTGCAAACATATAGCTCATGTCCCACCAAGATTAACATCCTTGCTTGCCAAATGAAGTATAATTCTGCTTCAGTTAGCAAAGAGCAGCGTTGAATTTTGGGTTCCTAACCACTGTGGACAAGCAGCACCCCAGTCATCTACAAAATAGTTTTTATTAGTTGAACTGGCAAATCTCAGCCTTGTTTTTTCACTGCTGAGATGGGAGGAGCAGACAACAAAAATAACCCAAATCAATTATGGAGGTTGCTGTGAAAAACAGTCAAGCCAAAACTCATCTAAAATCAACATCCTATCCAATCACAGCCAGGACTTTCAAAGATACAAAACACATTGTAGCCGATTGTGCTCTATCTGTCCATGCATGTTCATACGTGGAGAGTTGTCTATTTGGACATGCAAAGGGATACCCGACAGGAACCACTCACAACCTTAACTGAGAAAACAACTGCCACTTTGTAGAATCATTAAAACACTGACTTTAGAGTAAAGGACCAGCTATCACAGCCATAGTCCGAGCTGCTCATGGAAGTGTGATCTTCAGCTCCCTTAATTCCTCTGTGCTTGCAAGAGTTCATAAAAGAGATCAAACATACAACTTAATATTTCCTAACACCAGTTCAAGATTGTTTCCCACTATATGTTAAGTGCAAGGGCCAATACCATTTCAAATAAAATCAAGCCACTGGGATTCAAAAACACTTCAGATAGACATTATACAGTCTTAATACATTTTATTACTTCTGAGAAATGCGCTTCCTTTCATTTGCTTAATTTAGTTCTCTCACTGAGTTGCTACTCTTTTGAATCTACCAAGAGATTCCAATTACTCGATAGAGATTATAACATCAACAGGTATTCAAAGGCTCCGTTTCTCTTCTCTGTTAGCCAGTCTTTTAAAAATCTAGGCCAAGCTCTCTATTACTGTAAATCAACATAGCAATTTTGAAATTAAATTACAGCAAACATGAACCTGGCATATTGCAAGAAGCCAGATGCAGATAGGCTTAAAAGCTGTTCACCTGTTCGTTTTGCTAACAAGGTTTGAGATATAATAAGCAGGGAGCTTGAAGCTAATGCTGCAGAATAAAACTTGTCATTCTGCAAAAATAATTTGGAGAATATTCGCTATTTTCAAATTTATTTTGGTTACTTCAAGTCCTATTTGGACAGCTCTCCGCCTTCCCCCATACACACACCCCCCACCTCATCCATACAATTTGACTTGTGGTTTCCTGCTTTTCAGACAAAAACAATAAAAAAAACCCAAACCACCATCTCAAGACTGGGACTCTAAGCAGAGCGAGCCTGCTCCAGTGCCAGCAGTGTGGCCCTGTGTCAGGCTGCCCCAGCTCTGAATGCAGAGGTGTCTCAGTCTCGTCCTATAGTTGTTGTTCTGTATTGCAGCTTCCCAAGGTTTTGCACTCTAATGTGTTCATATGAGCAAGACCAGATGCTCAAATGAATTGACCTACCTTGTTTAACTATCCTGCACTTCAACATTTCTCAAAAGGAAAAATGTACTTTGGATATTACTTTAAGTCCTTTGGTGAAATACCAGTTCCAGAAACTTTATTTGTCCTTAATTCAGAAAACTCTTTCAAACTATACACTGCAGGCTGAAAAAGTTTTCTAACTAATGAGCAAATCCTTAAATATATCTGGTCCAAGCAAAAACTACCTTTGCTGGTAAGCTGCCAGACAGCACCAAGTAGATATAACTTCTGTCTGAGCAGCACTCCAGAAGCATCAAGGAGATAAACAGCACATCATTTTTTTTTTTTAAATGTATTGAAAGTGTGAGAAATGAATGAAAAAAAATTCTGCAGTAATTACAAGTATTTATTTAGTCATTAATTTGTTTAAGAGGCCTTAGGGTAGGCCTCTAAACATTTCCCCTCATCTTCTCCTCTACAAGCTGTTTGAATAAATGAACTTAACCAGGTTTCCATAATAAATACCACTGGAAAGATTAAGCTGTTCCTGTCCCATTCAGAATTACTTTCTTCTTTTCATACTTCTTATTCCTCAGATAAAAACAAGATACAAAAAAGCAATTGATTTGGAATGGCAAAAGCGACATTATATGGGAAGCTTGTTTCAACCTTCAAAGATTTCTGTAGTAAGATCACATAGAAAGGAACCCTAGCAATTTTGATAATAGATTTTTTTCCTTATGTATCTGATTTCAGACACTCAAAAGTATGACCTTCGAAATTAATTTCCTTGAGTCTGATTTTGCTCTTCCTTCTTGTTTAACAGTCATTAAGTATCTCATAAAGCACAGGTTGTACATCAAAGGGAAGAAAGCGGCTATCATGAATCTGACCTCACTTTATTTTCCTTTGTTAATTCTACTGCGAGTTTTGATATTATCCAATGGGTCTGCTTCAAGGTGATGTTTAAACATAACTTATTCAAGACAATATATTCTCCACATCCTCTAGCTAGTGTCTGCTAGCTCTAAATCTCTGGGGTGTTTGCTGCATCTTCTATGATTTCAAAAGCTGATGCAGTTATGTTGGCCTAACTTTTAAAGTCCATGTCTCATCACACACAATGTATCCAATAGATAAATATAAATCAAAAGCATAGGAATATGGAAATGGCATTTTTTGATCTTTTGTTCTCTCTTTTTTAACATTTTGTATCACTAGGTCCACAACAAGTTTTTAGTAGGGTACTATCATGAAACAGGACAAACAACCACTGCAAACTAGTTCTATAAATGAAATGGAGAATAACACTCTCATTAGCTTCTGTCAAGGAGAAATCAAGAACACACCTAAGGTGGTATTAGGTGCTTTCAAATGCCTATTTCCCATTGATTTATTAGATTAAGTATTTCCAGTTTCAATTGCACATGTAAATCCAATTGCAATACTAGAGACAATTAAAAGAGATGAAAATGTGAATGAACAAATCTAGCTTTTGTCTTAAGCTGTCAAGAATTCAGATCCAAAATTACAATTTAATGAGAATGGCTATGTATAAGATAGGTTTAGCCATAAGATTATAAAAAAATCTTAGTTTAAATTGAATTTGAAAATTAGGGTCTCAAACGGAGTGGTGTCTAAATTCTCGTGTCATGCTCGTGTGTTATGTTGCATTTGGAGTTTCTGGATTTTTTTAACAAGAAACTAATTCTAGCTTCATGAAAGAAGCAGACACGTTATTTGAGATCTGTTGCTCGAATGTTCATTGTGTCACTACCTCTATCCAGAGATAAATGCTGCTCCTAAATGCTGCCATCCAAGATATTATGGAGTCGTTTCTGCACAAGCTTTGACCGCAGGAGTCTTGTCATACCTACAAGGACACAGGTCAGCATTCACCTTTTATTTGTTCCAAGGAAGAAAAAGCAGGGGAACAAAAACAAAACCGAACATGAACACACACATATACGATTTCTGTAGGGATTCTTTGGGTCCCAGAAAGCAAAGATGCAGTTTTAAGGGATTTCAAGCTCTAAACTCAACATTCCACTTAGCAAAAGCTGCTGCAGCTACTAACTCTCTAAATTACTATAAAAACAGACTGTCCACAGCCCACAGTGAGCTGAATCCCGAAGACCTGACCTCTCCTCCTTACTCACATCCAATCCTGCCTGTGTCCACTGCCTCCAAGGCAACAAATCTAGCTCTTTGCAGAATGATTTCCATGGTATTTGACACAAAATGGGAAGAGGCTGCTCCTCATTAACAACCACAGAACAAAAAGTCCATTTTAATTCCTGAAAGCAACAGAGGTGAACTGACTCATTTCACTTGCTGAAAACGTGCAACAAAGGCATTATTGGTGCAAACAGAATATCATGGTATGCTTTGAATACACACATGAAGGCACAGTGTACTCTTTCCCTTCTTTTCTCAAAATAGAAGTAATAAGGGAGAAAAATGAGACAGTGAGTTCCATAATTCAAGAAAGAGAAGACTCTGAACAGCTTAGTAATGGGACAAAGCACCAGAAACTTAGCAGAGAACTAAGAGCTATTTACCAAAGAGCAATTTAAGAACAAACACACTAATGACCAGATTCTTGCATCCCTGCCCGTGTTTTATTACTTGCATTACATTAATGCCTTTTGGCATCAGTAAGAACAAGGCCGCACGGTAACAGTCAGCATTAATTAAGGACACTGCCCTAGAATGAAGACACTGATACTCCAAACACAGCATATGCAAATACTTTTTAATCAAGAGACAAAAAGTTACCAGAGACATGGCTATGGGTAGCACAGCAGCAGCGCTGCAATTGATCCATATTGAGTAGTATCCATCTCTAAAAACAATTCTGAAAAATTAAAATAACTTACCTATCACTAGGTACAGTGTTTGAAAGTTGAATTCATTTTTCAGCAAAAGCAGTTTCTTGAATAACACTCAGAGAAGTGAAACTTTAATTTTAATGCAGATGAAAGATGCTTTGGTTATCAGTATCACTGTTACTGAATCCCTAAAACTCCTCCTACTTCTCTCTACAAAATCATAGAGAAAGGTGGATGCAAAGAAGCTGAAACATTCTCCATCTTGCCTTCCCTCTTACAATTTTTAGTCTGTCACAACATTTCTAACTTCCTTTGCTACAGAGATCAGGTTAATATTCAGTGATAGGTGTTAACTAAATCCCATAAGCAGAGCTAAGATCTAGACACTGAACCTAAAACCATTGACATCCATCAGTAAGAATCATTCCTTTGCCAAATAAATCTCTTTATATGACAATCAGTAACTACAATTCTCAAGTCTCTGTCACCAACTTTACTGCCTAGGTATTTACCATTAGTTCTGGGCAAGCAACGAGCCTTTTAGTGCTACAAACTTCTGCAGGAAGAATCTAAAGCTGACAGTAATATGCAAGGTCATAGCCACTACACAGAGTTTACCTGCTGTGAGAAAAAATTCATATCAACTGCTTGCTCTTTCTACAAAACTATGGATCATAGAAGAATGATATTGCCCAGTAAACACGCAGAATTTGAGATTCAATGATAGTGTTTTTACCAAACTAATTTTTAAGTTTTAAGCTTCGTTCCCCAGAAACTGCTGATTAGGGTCATAAACCAACAGTCTGTGAATTTATAGCTTTCCTAATTATTAATAAATGAGCAATTTTCAGATGTTAAATCTTGGAAAACAGCTTTATATTACGCTACCAGTCAAGACTTACTCCTTGGGTGAAGTCCTAGATGACTAATATAATCACAAGTTTTCTCCACATAAACTGTGAAAAGTCTGAAGTAGTATAATTAACATTCATCCTGAATATGCTATAAGCATTTCAATTCCATTCCTCTCCAAAACAATTTAAAAATGAATGGGAAAATTATTTATTAGATTACTGGGGGGAAGGCTGATTTTTCTCTTGCAGTATTTCTCAAATTCTTTCAGATCACCATAGTTCTACATATTTAGGCACATCAAAGCAAACACATACACTCGTGGGTTCTTCATCCACTGCTAAAAAAGAGGTTTTTGGTTGCTGAAGTGTTTGCTACACTTTGACCAGACTTACTCAACACTTGGGCTTCAAGAAGTTGCGCAAGTACTAGAACTGTTTCAGGTGTTTGAAGTCTGCAGGAATATGTATGAAAAGCACACCAAGTTCATCTTTTACACCAGGAAGTATAAAGGCTACACTTTTATAGAGAAGCTCTTTTTATTCTTTCTCTTCCTGCACTCATGTTCTCAGCTGTACATTAACTTCCTATCCTTCAATTTATGATACAAAATGAAATTGTTGTCATCTGCTATCAGAATAAAACGCCAGGGTTAGCATTCTGCTTTGAAGACTGTGGAAACTTTCCCTTCCAGGTGTCGAGGTTTCCTTGCACAGTGCTTCTAAACTAACTAATTGTACCCCAGATGCCCATCTCTCTAGCCTCAGCTAGTCTCAAATGTCTGCAATACATCACCAGATGTCAAGCTGCGAGATACCTAACAGCAGCAAAATGTGCTGAGTGCAGACTGTATGACACAGACCTTCTGCTGTAAATTTTTCACTTGTCTTGATTACTTATTAGTACTTTAGCAGGTTAGAGACAGCATGTGTGTGTCACAGGCTGACTCCTGTTTCTCAGAGTTGCTGTGCTCAGGGTTAATAGACACTTCCATAAGACTTCAAGACAGCCTGCTCCCTAGGAGCAAAGAAAATAAGAAGCATGTAGAGAGTTGAATGGAAGTATTTCAAAGAGGAAGGTTTTTTCCTTGAGAATAGATACTTAGTATAATTCTTCCCCTCTCAATCTCTTACCATCTGCCTGAGAAAGGATTACATCATTATAGTGAATTTCATTCTACAGTTCCAAAAAGCTTGACACATCATGTGGTAAATAAGAATTTTTTTTACACTATACATCTTGCTGAATGAGTAAAAAAAAAAGTCCATCCTGAAGAGACTATATAACAGAAGAAAATGGAAGCATCTTTCCCAACTTCACATTTCCACAAATGATGAATCACAAGGCATACCACAATGACAAGGTAGAAGGTACGTAGGAGAATCAAGGAAATAATATCCACCATCTCTATTGCTCTTCTACCATCTCCATTTAGGATCTTACAGAAGAACTACATAAGGAATCTGTATCTCTTCCTTACAGGTGCAGCCTAAGAGAAATAGTAGCCTAAAATAATTTCTTATTGGGGAGCATAGTGATGATACAGGAAAACAAAACCAACTCATATCAGAAGAGGGAAAACCAAACATCGTATGATTAGGAAAACTTAAACTGGATGAACCACTTATGGCTGAAACTAAGTAGTAAAAATAAATTAAACTGTAGGTAGAAATTTATTCTGCATCTCGTTACTAGAGGTGGTTGCCAGGGCTGATATTCAGAAAGTAGAAAATTTCTGCCTTATATATAAGGTAAACTGCTTCTGCTGGGACTCTCTTCTCAAGGTAATACTGCATTGATGACAACTGCATCATTAGCAATACTTGCAATATAGCAAGTACCACATATATTCACAGCAGCATCTAGATAACTATTTTATATTCCATCGACAAAAATCTCATTCAATCCAATAATACCTAGAATATGCACTTAAAAGGAAAGGTCCATTCCAGAAGCAATTTGGGAGGTTACATTCCTATTTGAATTTCCGCTAAACTGCGTGAGGTGGTGATCTTCCAGGCCCACACTGTTTTATTGCTGAAGCCAACCTATACAGAGATTCAAATGCTATAAAATGGATAAACTGTGTAAAATGGATTTTCAGTTTGAGACCATGGTCCATGTACCACTTCAAAGACATTAGCAGGTATGCATCATCAGCTGAATTAGGAAAACTTAATGGGAAGTAGCAACACTGTCTCTGTGACTATGACTACTCAAACCTTAACTACTGCCTTCCAAATCTTGCCCAAGCACCAGCATCACCCACGGGTAAACCGTAACCCAAGAAGCAATGCTGGTTCACAGCATTTCTTAATACTAGAAGATTCAGTGGGGACTGCATGGCAGAACCCAGCTCAGAATGGCACCGTGCCAGAACAAAGTGCGCTATTCCACTGTAATACAGATGGATTTTTGATTTACCCGTCACAGAACAATTACAGTGATGCTCGTAAATTGTTGTATATATTTGTTCATCAGTGATACTAAAAAGTGGAAGCAGTTATAAGAATATATGCTATTAAGACAATTACAATTGCCACTACTGCTTGCTGTGTTCCCTCTAGCATTACACTGAAATAGTAGCACTAGCTGCTGCTTTCAATTATTTCTTGATCGACAGGTCATTGCACAGTAAGTAGTTCTGTTGTACTATTTTCTCTGTGGAGGACTGTACACAGCAGTGGTCTCAATAAAGACACTGCACCCACAGTTGGTAAAGTATATATGATGTTTATTTTGTGATGTTCTTCTGTCTTTGAACGTAATTGGCAAAAGAATACAACTTCATATACATTCTGAAAAATTTCAAACATGAAAAGGAATAAGAGCTCTTAAAAACACATTGCAATTGCTTTTCTAGAATTTAGACTATTTTCAATCTACACATCTTTTGAATTATTTTCGTCCTCATTTTGATTTTAAGCAGCAAGAAATTGTTCACTTTGGTTACAGAATCACAGCTTGAATGTTGCTAAATCAAAATAATTTTGTATTCTTAAAAAAGCAACCTCACAGCACTCAAAGCAGTATGACTTCAAACAGAATTCAGTTAATACTTTCCATTAAAATAAAATATACTAGCATGTTTCACATGGACAATTCCAAATAAAAACTTCTATGCTTCTAACACTGCATTTAAGTCCTGAAAAAGTTTACAAAAGTCACAAAATATATATTAAAAAAAGAAAGAAGTTAAGAGACATGCTCTTCTCCAAAGTCAATACTCCAATGTTTAAAACATTCAGTTAAGGGGTAGGAAACGTAAGGAATAGCACCACTACTAAATATACATTGTTCCAAAACAATGACCAAAATGAGGATACTCATGCTAGGAAGGACTCCGCTTAGACTAACACAAATGTGTCAATGTGCACTGTGACTATAAAAAGAATTTTGAATTTCCACATGATTTTCCAGGTACTGGTATGGCAAGACACTTGAAAATTCAACGAGAAGTGATTAAAGCTATAACTGGAAGACAATTCAATATTTCAGGATATTATATATTCATGTAGTTTTGACACATAGAATACAAAAGTAGCTATTGTTTTTTAAAAATAATTTTTATGCCTGGAAGTACCTCACAAAGATGAGCATGAAGTATTTGACAGCCTGGGATATAAGTCTGGCTGAAATAACAGCGAGCATCTTCAACCACTGTTAACCTGAGTTTTTCCTTCTTGCTGAATATTGGTCCCTCCGTGCTTACTGGTTACTGTCACCAGACCCCTCATTCCTGTTTCGGAGAGGTACTGGGTATGGATACAAAAATTTGATATTGTAGAAGCTAAACGAGAAGCTTGCTGAGATAATCTATATGCAACCATCATATGCAACCATCACATTTACAGTCTGACCTCAGTTAGCAAGGAACCAGAATATTTGCAGACACTTCTCTAGCAGAGTAACTCAGTTGACTTCAATCCCTCTTACAAATTAGCTATCAAGCAGCAAGTTTCACTGCCAAAATACTATAACAATTTACTTTTCCATAGGAAACCAATTCAATCCAAGCAATTGCTATTCAACAGCATTTTTTCAAGTCAGCTAAGGAGACAGATTTGTCAGTTTGGATGTCCAGAAAGGTCTTTATATGTTATTAATATATTTTCCTACGTTTTACATGGATAGTATGCTATCTGAACATATTATAGTCCATCATAAAAACATCAAAAGAAAATATTTGCTTCGTCTTTTGACTCAAAGGAAGCAAAAAGCCACTGAGTAAGGGAGGACATCTGCAGTGTTTCCTTCTAGGAGGACTCACCATTCATTCTAAAGTGAGTGCACAAAGCTTCTTCCAAAAACAGAACTGCTTGTTGATCAGAGAGCAGAATTAGGACTCATTACATACCAAAAACCTCAAGTCTTCTTTCTGTACAATACAAACAATACAACTTTCCAACCTGATATAGTCACATAGGCTAAAAGCAAAAAAAAAAAATCCTTTTACAAGCCATATATCAAAGGCCATTCCTCTGTCCATGTACTTGAGAAAAAAAAAAAATTTCTCCTTCACGTAGCCATTTTAGTCAAATTAGAAGAAACCATACCCAGAAGTAAAGTTTAGCAATAAATATATATCTCGTTTTTAAAAATCAATAGGCTTTAAAAAGATCTAAGTCAGGGTCATGATTTAAGGCAACTAAAATGATTATAAGATTGAAGCATCTGTCTTATGGAAAGAGGCTAAGAGAAATGGGACTGCTTAGTCCTAAGACAACAATGACCAGTGGGAACAAAACTTATCAATGTCTAAAGCAAGACAAAGTAAAAATGAAGAAGCCAAACTCTTCTTAATGGTATTCAGTGAATGTATAACATGGCAGCTTGCCTCTTGTAATACAAGAAATTCAATTTAAACATAAGAAAGAAACAAAGCTGTCTGCTGGAAATTTTTAAGTACTGCTGTAGGTTGCCCAGCGAGGTTATGTCATCTCCATCTTTGGAAATACTCAGAACTCTACTGGACAAGGTCCTGAGCTATCTGTCTTGGTTGATTCTGCCTTTAGAAGAATTGGATTTAGAGGACCTCCGGGAAGTCTCTTCCAACCTCAATGATTCCCTAGTCATTTCCCATAAATTATCAACAAACTAATGACTAAAAAACTGCTTCCTCATCAATTCCTTGAACTTGAATATGAAATAATTCAGAGCTTATAGTTTCTTTGAGAAAAAGAAAACAGTTTAACTAGTAATGCTAACCCCACTTAATATAATGTGGCTTTGCAGTCTGAGATGCAGCCTTTATTTGTGTCTATAAAACAATGTCAGAATCGAAGTAATGAGATGTTGTATGTCTCTTGGTTGCTCAATTTATATTATGGAAGTAGATATCAGTCCTTTTCTCTTTCAGATTGTAATTCTTTTTTCCTCAAAGAGGTCTAGTTTGTCAGAACAGAAAAGTTCAACCCAAGGGTCCATCTAGCTCAATAATCTGCCTCCAAGAACAGCCAAGAGCAGATACCTGGGGCAAGTTAAGACTGTGCCACATACATGGGTATATTTCCTCAGAACATTCTCCAATCATCCAGTATTCAAGGACCAATGATTTCCTTACAATAAGTGGTTTCTGTGCATATAATAAAATTGAAAATTTGAATTTGTTATTTCTTTGCCCAATTCATTTTGAACAAATGCAAACTTTAGTATCTACTGTGCACTGGATCAAGCATATCCACATCTTAGTTCTTTGCACAGTGCAAAGCTATTTTCTTTATTCATTCTTTGTCAACCGCTTGCTAAGTTTGATACCCATAATCCTCAATGGGGAAGGGAGGACTTCTCCCTGTTCTCTCCATGACATTCATACCTTCTCTCAATTATCTCTTAAGGCTCAGAGACTCCTAGTATAACTGAGCTATTAGCCTTAAAAACATAGTTTTCCAGGGCTTGTAGTGATCTCCCTCCATTCCTTGTAGTGATGAAAGATTTCTCTGGATCTTTTCCAGTTCTACCATAACCCCCCTAAGATCAAAAAATCAGATAAGATGCACATACACTATGAATTTATGGAGAGGTATAATACTGTTCTCCATTTCCATTTTTATTCATGTAATTAATCTCTACATTTTACCTTTTTTTTTTTTAAAAAAAAGACACTATTCTAAATAACTTTAATAAATTATGAAAACACCAACACCCTGTTTCAGAACCTGTCATTTTCTATGTAAAACTAAGGCTTGTCCAGGATACATAAAACAAATACAACAAAAACTGATGTTTTACTTAGCCACATAATTTTAGCATCACTATCAGGCTTTCAAGCTGTACTTTGCAGATGTGTTTGCCAGCATTTCACAACAAATACATTCATAATACATTTTCTCTATATAGGACTAATTCTATTTGGAATGAAATACATGCCTAAAAAAATGCAATTATTCTTTACTCTTAGTTTTACATCTGGGTAAAATTGGTTTCAAGGACAATAAAGCTAATACTGACATCTGCACTATTTGGAAAGCAAACCGAAGTTGAGTAAACTAACCAACTGCACCTCAGCATTCTCTTTATGACATCAAATGGTTTCCTATAACCCCCAACCTAATTGAATAAAAAGCATTTATTTTTTGATTGTACAATAGATTAATTGATCTTGCAAACTCAAGAATAAACTAGTAGAAACAAGCTATTATTCTATTAAATTCAATAGTTTGGCACTTAGACTTTTGATTCTGACTTGGTCTTGAATTGTGTAAAAAATTATATTTTTAGGATATAATTTGAAAATAAACAATGAATCAGATTTTTTTTAAAAAAAGTATTCTGTCAAAATAAATGTGTAGCAGTAAACTCTTAAAAGAAATTAACAGAGCAACTTGATAGTGCAACAGGCACTTATTATTCTTGGGATGAAAATTAAATTTTATACTGGTGAATATAACAATTCTTATTTAATAACATTATTTGCAACTTTTCAGACTCCTTAAAAGTTCATACAGGTCTCTTACAGGACCATAAGCAGACATTTTATCAATTGCTTCATCTTACTGACTTCCCCAAACCAGCTAAGTAATTCCACCATTTCAAAAGCAAATTTGTTACCAGCTCAGGATCAAATCAAAAGTTACTTACTCAGATAAACAATGTGCAAATGCTGAAGTGACAAAAATAAAGTTTTATTGTATTACCTCCAAGACCGAATTCTGAATACTTTCAAAATCTACAGTTCTGACTGGTTTTATTTTCAACATTTTTACTGTCATAAAAGCAAGATTTGTATTTTCAGCGGATCCAAATCTTCTATTAATTGGTCTCTAATAATCCTGCTTCAGGACAGCTATAATATGAAAAAAATACCACTAGAGTATAAGACATACTTTGAGTACCATACGTTCCGCAACGAAATGGAAAACATTCACTGAACGTGATGGCACAAGAAGGAACATTGGAAATCTGAGCGCAGTTTTGCAAAAGATTAAGTCCCTTTAGCCCTAGATCAGCATGCAGAACAGGCAGCAATTTGCCCAGCCATCTCCAAGAAATGTATTCAAATGATTTAATGCCTTTTTTAACTGCAGCAATTATGCTTTCTATAAGAAAAATTAGACAGTAGTATTTGACAGAATATATTTATGGTCAATAACAGTCAGTGGTTCCAAGCCCAAGTGCAATCGATGCCAGATTTGACTGATATCCAGTCACAACACCCTGCTTTTTAGATAAAAACAATAACTAAATACATACTACAATGCACTTACATTAACTGTCAAACTGACCACAGTCCCAACACTGGAATTCCCAGATATATGCAGAACACATTGATGCAGCTCCTGAATAGAAACGATGCTTTATTACTAAGCAGTTCACATTTTTACGTATTCCTTAGGGAATATGCAGTGCAGGCTTATGTTATCAGACTGACAACTTCTGTCTTTTGTTTTGTCTCTGACAACCTGCAAGGATAACGAAACCAACAACTCAGCATGTCTTAGTGACTACAGAATCTTCTGGACGGACATCAGAAGAATGGCATGGCAGCAACTCATTCCTCTTTAAAGAGCAGGAGAAAATCTCCAGCACCAGATGTCCAGCTAATCCAGCCTCAGAGGCAAAAAACAAATAGTCAAAAGACAAAAATAAAAACACAGTAAGACTGCTGAAGAGATACATCTATTTTGTTTGAGAGCTGACCAATTGCAAATCCTCAAGAGCAAATGCAGAAGGAAACAATATTTATAATATTACAGTCTATTTCTACTGCCTTAGTCCTCATGGAAGTGGTTATCCACAATGAAGCACAATTTTCATTGCAAATGAAGATTTCTAAACATAATTTTTAATATAAAATCTATTACCATTTTGCCAAACTCAAAAGCCTCTCCCCAGACAAGTTACACACAGAACAAGGCACAAAAATATGTCCTCTGATCTTGCCTTGTTCTTAAAATATATTTGCTCAATGATTGATTAAAATCACCAGATTAAAATAATCTAATAATCTAGAGTAGTCACTACAAGAAAACAAACAAAAAAAAAAGCAAACAAACAAAAAAAAATCACACAGAAATACCAGGCAACTCACCCTTCCTAGTCTGAAGGAAGAATCTCCAGTTGACTTGATAGGTCTGTGCCTTTCATCTAAGGTGAGGAATCTTACTCAGTGAGGATCCTCAGGTGAGGATCTACTCAGTATTAAACAGTTAAATCACAAAATGTTTTAAAAATAGAATACAAAGCAGTGTCACTATGAACTCTGGGCTTGATATTGTGCAATTGAACAGATAAACTCAGAAATATTTTTTGTGTTTGGATTTAAGACAAAAAGACTAAAGCCACTAGCAAACTTTAGTAGCTACACATTGACCAAGTGCTCATCCACTACCTTGAATGGAGGAATAAATTAGCACAGCTCCAGAACTGACATAACCTGGGATTTCAGGGTTACTTGGAACCACGGCCTGTCATGGGCATCCTTGAGAAGCTCCCAACAGCCTTCTTTCATAATGTATGTGAGAAAGTTCTAGTGCTCTCAGAAGTATAATCAATGTTTTCCTCCCAAGAGGAAATAAAAGACTGTAGATTTCACCCTCTGAATAGGAAGAGTAAGGAATAGGTCTCGTTTGCAACCTACTATCATCTGGTAGGTGATATTTAGTGAAAAAACACTCGAACCACCCCCACCCAATATAAGTCTTAACCTCTTTTAATACTTACAGCATGCATAATTGTAAATATCATAGGCTACATGTAGATATTAGAGGCTTTGGATTTTTATTTTTCTTATTTCTTTTATTTTTTTTCTCAGATACCTTCAGGTTTTTCTCAATTGATATATACATTCCTTCATCTTTTAACGCAAACATCAGATATTCATAGTTGAGCACTTTTTTGAAATTCCTGCGATGCGTTTGAAACACTGCAAGTCTCAATTGCATCCTTTCATGTGGATTATTTTAAAGCTATCTAATAACAATGAAAAAGGCCTTTATTCAGGAGAGTACTTAGGTCACTAAATGATCATATCTTTGGATTTAACCTTTCCCCGAAGATGCATCTTCATACTAAAATGAGCAAAACAAAAAAATCAAATTCTATTACTTGATAGTGATTAATATTATGCTACAATATTTTCATTAACATTGCCTGTATTTGCTCATCTATGATATTAGAAAAATATATAGAATATAGGTATGTGCATTCTAAAACAAGTATAAGTTTAGCACAAAATAA
Organism: Eudromia elegans; assembly: GCA_003342815.1. NCBI lineage: Eukaryota > Metazoa > Chordata > Aves > Tinamiformes > Tinamidae > Eudromia > Eudromia elegans. The sequence continues at coordinate 4,525,400 of PTEX01000024.1, read as the reverse complement.
AAGACTAGAATAAAATTTTACATTGAAAATCCACTAGAAGTCAAATTGTCGGGGTGTTTCTTAAGTTTTGTACCAATTGAAACATGAAAAAAATGAAAAATAACTAGGTTTCGGCTTGAATAGATATCTAAGTCAGCTCATGACTGCCCACAGGAGAGACCATAAAGCAGTTGCTTACAAGACCTCAGGCCAACTCCAACATCTGCATAGCTGAGGGTAACAGAGAAATGTGGCACCCGCAGAATCCCAGATCTCAGCTTGCTAAATAGTCATGCAAAGGCACTACAAGTAAAAGATATGTAAATGCTTGTACTACATGGCAAAAAACTTGTAAATCTAATAGAGATTTTTAGCTCCCTGTTAATCTATCAGATGCCTAACAATCAAGGCAAAATTCACAAAAGTGTTATCAACTGAAACCTTCATCCTCACAATATGTTGTAATAAACTATATACCAAGAAAACTCAGGTGAGTTAGAGTGCTTACTGGCCAGAAAATAATGGAGAAATACTTCCCATTTTTGTTTTGATCTTGTTTCACTTTATGGAGTCCTAATAAACTCACGCATTTGAAAAAATAAAAAGATAAAATTATCATAAATTGCATTGCAAGCTTAGTTTTGCTTTCTGATGCCAAAGCTCAACATTTGCATCCACTGAACAGCATTAATCATGTTTTACCAACAAAGCCAGTAGAGTATATGCATCTAAAGAGTGCGCTGTGAAGCCACAAGAGCTATGTCCAAAGTGTTTGCTATATTATACATATATGGCTTTAAATGCAAACTAACAGATTAGTCCAAAACTACCACTCACATTCTAGGCTCTTTAATTGTTCTCTGTTGGAGTCTTCATCTAACACTATTCATCTGTTATAACTGGATGTCTTTCAAATTTCTCTTTGGATCTTTCTAAATATATAACATTAGCTTCCATGCTTGTTCAGGAAGCATAATGACAATTTAGTCGGCTATTACATAGTTTAAAGTCTGGCTTTACTTTTCAAAATAATTTCAATTTGCAGATTTGTCTTTACTGAAATTTTTATAAACACACTCCTCTATGTCTGATCAACTATCACTAATTTTATTCTCTTAAGCATTTTAGTTTTTACTATCTTCAAAAAACCAGAAGATACAGCTCTGCACACATGTCCATTCTGAAAGGTCTATCTTTTTCCAGTGGTATTACTTTCCCTTAACAATTAAAGTGTAAACAAACTGAGCACACAAAAAAATGAGAAAAGTTGCTGCTCAAGATATTTTTCTTCAATTTGTAGAAGTCAGTAACAATTTTTCAAAAGAAATTGTGCAAATCTGCCAAGTTCCCTTAAAGTGAAAAACTAACCTATAATGCATGAAGATCTTGCCCATAGCTACTAATTTCCACTGTTAATTACAAGTTTACTATAGAAAACAAGGACTGATATATGGTTGATAAATAGGTTTTTAGTAACCATGAAACATTTAAAGAAGAATACTTTTCACTTTAATACAGTAAAATAGAACAAATATTATAGAAAAGCATGTTTTCCTGTACAGAATTTTCTGCACAAGAGACCATATGTATGCACAGAACCAAACTCATAACTGATCTGTGCTATGGCAGAGATGCATGTTACTTTATGAAAAAAGCACATGCCCCTTTTGGTCCCTGGGGTACATGAGAGAAATCATTGAAAGGGAAATCAAAATAGCATTAAGAATGCATAGACTCTGCCAGGAAAGATGATGTCTGTTCAAACAAAGCAAATTCTGGTGGGGAGAAAAAGAAACAAAAGGAAGAAAATCAAAACCTGATTCAGTCCTATTTGCAGTCATCATACTAATTCAACACGTTTCAAGGCAAAAAAACCCCCACACTCTCCAGATATTTGTCACAATCTCATTTTTAACACCATATTAAGGAGGCTTTGCTAAAGCATCATGAATCCTTATAAGGAGATAATATTATCTGGCATAAAAAGGAGCATCAAGGGCAAGTTTTCCACTCTCTGCTTCCTCAGCCACTTCTGTGAAGATGCACTGAACATTTTCAAGGTTTATTAACAAGTAAATCAGGTCATTCAACAGCCAGCAAGCAATCATTCATTTGTTCAGTACAGTAGTTACATGCATATTCCCTTATGAAATGTTGGTAGGTCTGCAACATTAAACAAAGGCAAAGTGAAAGCCACTGAAAAATATTAATTAAACTATGATTCAGGAAGTTAACTCACATTTGAAAGCAAATTAATCTAAAATGGATAAAGTGTTATTATCCTCAACTGTCCACACTACCTCTTATCCAAGATGACTGCTACTTCTAGCAAGAACAAATGAGGAACAAGGAATGCAAACTGTAATAAATCAATAATATTATGGATTGAAACCATCAGCAGATTACATAAGCATCTACATAACCTGAGCCCAAATCAGCTGTTCCTGCTGGTTTACATCACCATCTAAAATTACCAATATCTCCTCTTCAGTTACAACTGAGGAAGTTACAACATCCAGAATTTTTACATTTTTATGATTATCCAACAATATATCCAACTGGAAAATGTACAATACATTAATGCCACTAAACAGCTACTAAGATCAAAAAGCCACAAGAAACAAACAATTTATGTGTAGCAGGAGCAAGAAAAATACTTCCTAAAATTCAATAAGCTATATATTGTAAAAATCTAGTAATAGGGAGCATTCAAAACAATTTTTTCATTTTACTTAGGATCAAAAATAGAGCAAAAATTATGACATTCTTTGCAAGAAGCTTTCAAATAAAGTCTGAGGAAAAAAGTATATGAATTACCTATTAGCTTTTGCTTGTGTTCTTTTGGCCAGAAAATGAAATAAAAGCTATCACAGTTTTTTAATCTTGACTCTGATTGTTGCAGTGCCTACACACTAGCAGCTTTCCCCACCAAAAGAAGGGCTGTGCCTGAGGGAAGTACTATCATCTGGGGAGAAAGAACACCTGCTTCTGATCCTAATGTTCAAGAATTCAAATGATTTAAACTCAACATCTCAGAAATTTCATTGTTTGCTTTACTTTGGAGTCAAACTAACAATAAAGAGAAACAGCTCATGTAATACAGTCCTTGGGCTTCCACTGAATCTTTTCAAAATGATGGTGACAATTTTTAATCATTCTTTCATGCCAATAGCCTACACGACCACCACTTGCTCTTGTTTCTGGCCCAGAGAAAAGCCTAATCTCCCCCAAACTTTTGTTTGTTTGGATTTTTTTTTTCCCCCTGGATCAGAAAACCTTCTGAGAAGAACAACAAAAATACACAGTATTTTAGAAATGCAGTCAGACTATTTACTCATCAGAATCTTTAAAGTAACCTGCTTATTACTGAAAAACATTCCATGGTACTTCTGATTTTTTGAGACTTAAAGTGTTAGCATTTCATCCTAATTCTGTAATACTATCCTTCTCCAGCCATTTCATGAAGCCATTGGGAGAGATGAGAAGCAATACCCTACCTTTACATCATTTTTCATTGTATGTTGCAATTAAATTCTGAATTCAAAAATTTTAAATACAAACTCCTTCACACAGGCATAAGAGACAAAAAAAAAAATGCCTCAGTTTAACACTTCAACAAATAAAATCCATTTATTTTTCTCCTAACCTGTTCTTCAAAAAAGTTTTGATTAAGGAAATAAAAATTACAGCATGTTTCAAATGCCAAAAGGTAGTTCAAGTAAGGAATATAACACAGAATCATGACTGTCCAAATTAGTATAACCCTACTAGATAACTGTACCAGAAGAGAAATCACACACATACCTGTTATTCCCAAACTTCAACAACCAAAGCAGTGAAGGAGCAGGAAGACCTTCTACCTCAGGATCAGAGATCTGAGAACTAAGCCCACCACCATAGCTGGTAGGTCACCTTCAGCAAGGAGTTTAAATCACCTGTCTAACTGGTGGTAATGAGGCACACCTGAGCCTGAGCCAGCAAGTCAACAGCAAAGTCAGGGTCAGGGCCAGCATAGGCTGGGTGGCGTGATGGCAATGGGATTCACAGCAATTAGATCATGGGTTAGTGCCATACCAGTGGGGCCTGTGGTGGGTCTGGAGATTGGAGAAGGGACTGACAGCCTTGAGCTAGAGTGAAATGGGTCCTGGGCCTATGGGAAACATGGGTAGAATTCTCAAGGGAAGATGGTCAAGACCATGACAGCTTATAAGGGGCCTCAGAACCCTAACAAAAGTCATCTGATATCCTGGAGATGTACACACAGGAGGACTTCAGGAATCAAGAATATATCCTTATTACATCTTGGAGTCCATAGACAATTAATGCATAACCTATATAAAATTTTCCTTTGCCAGTTTCTTGATAGCATTTGAAATCATATTCTGCTCCAGCTCCAGCTTTTCCGTACGTTTCCATCTGCAGACTACAGACTGCAGCAGTGACCCACTCTGGGAGGAACATGAGATCAAAGTACAAAATCTTTTTCCAAAACAGATTAAAGAAAAACAATATTCCATGCTGGTGTCACAACACAAAGCTGGGTGAAGATAAGCAGTACAAAGAAATTACAATATAAGTCACAGAACAGAATCTGGAAAGGCAAGAGATATTAACCTCAGCATTAAAATTATTAAGACTCCATCAACCTGCAAATAGTATCTTACGTGGAACCAATTTACTTTCCTCCAAAGATCAATCTCAGCCAAATTTCTTAATATAACATTAAGGGGAAGAAGAGAGGGAAATCATTAAAACCAAAATGAGCCTTCTTAGCATCCAGCAGTATGAAAAATTTTTCCCTGAAAAAATCAAAATTGGAGCTGCCTGCCTCAAAACATAAGTAAATGCAAGAAAGAGAGAAGATTTAAAAAATAGATGGGTATTTTAAAGCATGAAACTATCCATAATTACATAATATTTTTCCTCTATCTTAAAAAGAAGTGAAGCTTGTATTAAAAGGTATAGGTCAACAACTAATGAACAGAATGAAGGATAAATGTTTTTAAAGATATTCAGGCAAACACTTTAAAGGAGCAAAAAGGAAATGACAAGCCTCTTAACCTTTGCTGTTTTAGCTCAAAATTAATCTGATAAAAGATAAGGGGGCGTTATCAGAAATAATAAACCAACCATTTTACAAAATATATAGGCAAACTCTGTATATTAAGCTTATTAAAAATGAAACAATGAGACAAAAAATAACTGAAAAAACTGTAGTGGGTTCTTCAAAAAAGAAAAATAAAGAAAAATAAAGAAACGAACAAATGAAGAACAGTCCTTTCCAGTTCTTCCCTCCAGGCTAGAAACAAACACTAGTTCAAGATCTCCTATCTTCCATAAGGGATGGGTCTAATCCTTTTTCCAGCCCATTTATAATTTGGTATCTATAGTACCTAGGGCAAAGGTTTCTATAATTTATTCATGAATTGTAGGGAAAAATAAAAAAAGAAACATTTGGTTTTCCTTAAACTTCTACACAATATATTTATTGATTTTGAGATAATGTCTTAAACAGAATAGAGTTTGAATGGGACAAATGCAAGGGACAATAACACTTATGGATAATCAATACAGCCTATGCCAAAGGAATAATTGCATTGCAGTAATTTGCCTAAAGACAGAAACAAGAAGATGAGCTGACATTATAGCAGTCATCAGGAAAATAAAAAACTGTTGAAAAAAATTAGAAATGGAATCATTTGTTTTTCATGTCCACAGTGAATAAGCAATAGGCTTGAACTATACTTAGGAAGCCCATAGCTTGATATTAAGGAGGAAAAAAAGCATTCTAATGGCAGAGTTATTAAAATAGGCTGTTTGGGAAATTGCAGTCTCTCCAGCGGAAAACTGGATGAGAATCTCTCTGAAATGACTGCTTGTCCTGCATAGACTGTGCAGGAGGAAGGCACCAAGGGGCCTCTTCTGACGTTCCTTCTAACCCAGAATAACTTGAATGTTACTGCTAGTACCATGCAGCTAGAAAACGAGGAAATCAACAGTCATCTACTACCATCTTAGTCTGGTATTCGGTTTCCTGACTTCATATTACTGAAGAATACTCAATTTTCTCTCCCGTTTGCATTCCAGTAACCGGAAATACAACAGACATTTTGGGGGGAGATATTCTACATTGGTCTTCTGGATAATGTATTGCTGATAAGAATACATGATACAAATTATAGTTTGGGTTTTTTCTTTTTTCGGGTGAGAAGGGAGGGAGAGAAGGGAACAGGGAGAGAGTAGAGTCATTTGAAATGAAGAACCTGTTGTCTTCAACCTAAATTATTTTTCTTGCATTAACTTATAAGATTGACCAAAACAAGACACGTTTAGCATAAAATGCGTTAAGAATGTAGCTGATGTTTTCTAAGCCTTTCTAGATGTACATGCTGAAGAGAGTAAGAGAATTTTTTTTAAAAAAAACAGAATTCAATTTAAATGGACATATCTAGACAAAGTGTTTTTCTTCTGGCAACAAAATAATGAGTTTCTTCTGAGTAAGGTTTTGGGGTTTTTTTTTATTTCTGTCAAAACTACCCAACTAAGGTGTTTCAGATGCCAAAAATTTGCAGGTGGCTGTAAACATATGATCCTGTTGATATAAATAAGGGCTACAATGAAACATGAGCTACTATGGAAAGTGAAGACAGAAGGGTTCATGTCATGAAGGCCAGCATTATTACCCTTGCATATGCTGATAAAGAATTACACAGACAAATCTACTGAATTCATAACTGCAAAGCTGAAGATACAAGTATGTAGCCAATCTCTCTCAACATAAATGGTTTATATTTTTTTCCAAATTGTCAGGCTTTTCTCAAATCTTCCAAGCTTAGAAAATAAAACATTTATCACAAGAATCTTAAAAGAACTGGAATATAATGCAAATTACTTACAATCATTTCATTCATAAGCTTTAAAGAGCATATATTCAGATTTTTTTTTTTTTTTTAATCTAACCATGGGGGAAAAGAGAAGTAGTAATAGAGGAAATGTAAAAAATACATAAAGGTTTTCTATTTTTAATCCCATTTTATGAAAAAAGAAAGAGTTTTTGATTGGAATAGAGTCTTCTATTACAAAGACTCTAATCTTTATGATACTAAATTCATGTCATGCACCTGGCTATCCATTATAAAGCAAATATGGTTGCCCATCTATTTTGTATATTTAAACAGCATGAAACATCCATATGAAATTTGTTTTTCAAAGCAACAAATGAGCATCACAAGATAATCACAAACAGGAATATGAGTCTATCGTGTACATCATATTACGCCAAGATCATCAAAAATGAAACTTCTTATAATAATGAGCATGCTGCCAAGTTAGCATAATAATAAACGACATTAGCAAAGTCTTCTGCATAACTACTGCAGATACTTTATGATCCTTTAACTAGTCCCACAAAGTGCCATGCAAATTTCACATAGCCACTGATGCCATGCAATATATTAATTAAAAATCAAATATCAAACCGTGCTTTTATTTTAGAAGGACCTCGCAATGAAACCCACAGTTGTATGTGTGAAATCTTGGCACGTTTAATCATGCATCTTTTTAACTGAACAGGAGTACAACATTAAATGTAATGTTTTACCATGCACCTTCATCAGGATCAATGAAGTTCTGTCACATTGCTGACACAATAATTTAATTTTCTCATTAAAGTCCCCAAGGGACAGTAGGCCTATCTCACATACTAACATGCAGCAAAACCTAACTTATTGATTCAAAATTTTAATTATTTTTTTTATTGCAAATATAGCAATATAAAAATTCTCAGGGAATTCTGTTTCTTTCTAGACATAGGTAGCTTAACTGGAGCAGTGTTCTCCAAGATGTGATCTGTTGGCACTGACAACCACCCAGACAAGCAGGAAGGATGGGGGCACGCTAATGTTCACCTAATAACAAATCAATGGGATTAGGAGCTTTACAAGATGGCAGTCCAGAAGAAAGCCTGCAGATTAACTCCATTTTGCTGTTTTGACAAACAAGTGAATTGCTCTAATAAGATCCCATCTTGAAACCTTCCCATGATTGACTGCCTCTAAAGTATCTCCTCTTACAATAGCTAAGCAAGAATCTAAATGAGCTTGCTTTATAAAGTATTTGAAAAAAATGTGCTTTGGAGAGTTGGAAAATCTAAGACTGTAATATTTTAACTTGTAACATGAAGACTTTCTAAGAAAATCAGATCATGCAGGATTTGAAAACTAATCATTACCTGAAGCTTCCCAATGTGGAATAAAACTTCCAACGCTTCTAGTCTTATTTAGCACATTTTTATCTGTATAAAGAAATTTTATGTGCCTGGCTTAGATATTTTCTAAATCCCCTCTTCAGCTTCAGTGCATAACCTTTAATTTTTGCATTTCTTACTTTCAAAGCAGATTATCAGTGTTTGTAAAATCTTCTTCATTCACAATCCTATACAACACCATGAATATTCATTTCTCATGGGCTTTAAATCATAGTACCAGTAAGAACAGTCCACTTCTCAATCCCCTTGGCAAAATGACTGAATCATCTTTGATTTGATGAGCTGATTTCGCTTAAAGGAGAACCAGCAGTTCACCATCTATAGTATTAAACCGTATGACCAGTTATAGTACTCTTGCCATTATTATTCCACTTGCTCTTGGAAACAGTTTACTGTTTAACAAATATTACTGGCTTTATTTAAGACATCTGTTTCTAGGAAACAAGTTTAATGCCCAAAATTATACTCTGAGTGAAATCTCTCCTCTAAGTAGATGATAAAAATATAGAAAATCCTCAACAGGCTCAAGTTAAGAGTGCTGTGTGTTCTGAAAAGTCTTCTTTCTTCAAAGTCATTCAGATTTGCGGTTTCTTTCATTTCTACCAATGTAAATGCACACATGTTCAAACCTCTCACATTCTCACTGAAGAATTAACTCAAAATAGCATCCAAATGGAACCACTAAGAAGTAGCAGCTTTTTATGCTTCTTCTTGTGTAGAAAGTTTACTTGCTGCCAGTTGAAAGAATCAGTACTAGAATCTGTTTTGTGCTCTTACTGTCTGGGACATCATGGGTTAAATATTTTTAAATGAGGACGTCTAACATCTGTAAGATAATTTGTGCACCTTAACTGTCTCGAGCTTTAAACTCAATGTTGTCCTTGGACTGAGTGTTTTACATGAGCTACCCTTTTCCCCCCAATTTATGATAAAGGGAAAAATGAAGAGCACATGGTGTTACTCGTCTGTTAAATAGCTTTTAGATAGTTGTTTCCATTAAGAGGTAAGACTAGTACTTAAGGTAAATTTGAAAGCACTACGAGGCATTGGATTTGGGACAAAGTATATTCATAGGTACACAGAGATGATAAGGACGTGAATCCCATCCTAGTAGCAGGGACTGTCCGGAAGGATAAATTAGGGATAAGAATCCTGCCGTAATTCTGATCACTGCACATGTGACCTTGAGGTAATAGCTCTCAATGACTTCTTCTCATGCACAGGTACCGAGATCTTCACTGGAGATGACATGTCATTGATTTATGTGTCTTAAATTACTCCTATTTTGCCTTTCCTCAGGATCCCCACTACATGACCAACTACTGTAACTAGTTGGTCATGTAGTTACATGGTCAACTAGTTACAGTAGTTGGTCATGGCCACATTAAGTACTGTGAGGCACTAGGTATGGAGATTCCACATTTAACAATCTCCAAAAATGCAGGGCCTAGGAAGGTTACTCTTTAGCAGATAAGCGAACAGCTCAAGATACCCTATATTTGAACCTGTCTGCACTGATCCCACAGTAGACCGTCAGCTGCCCTGGAAATACACTAGGGTTTGGTGGCATGAAAGATGTGACTGGCAAAGCAAGAGGAGTCAGTCTTAAAAGTGCACAGAGAAAGGCCCAGTCAGTCAGCTCCAACTTACTTGTTCCAACAGGCAAAAATGGAACTTGAAAAAGAAATTCATGATTTCTGAATCCATTTTCAGATTATTTTATGTCAAAGGCAGACCCATCTTTTCCCACAGTTGCTGGCTTTTCTAGTCTTCGTGCTACCACCAAAGGACCCCATCAAAGTGTTGTATCAAGAAACTGTTCTGTTTAAAGTTAGTCCAACATAAGATAGCCATGAAAGCAAAGGCTGCTTTAATGCAGACAAAATCCAGACTGGATTGTCAGCCCCACAGCACTTGCTGCAGCAGTGAGGGGAGATCCTGAAGGCAGAACCGATGCTTGAGGGCTGGGACTGCTGCCCACAGCTGCACCAATGTAATTAACTGTACCCCTAACATTAAAGCCCCGTGGAGAGGCTTTACTGACAAAGATCTCACAACTTTCCATCACTGTCAACACACAAACCTTGTGGAAAAGATAAGTTAAACTGTCATACAGTAATAAAAATAAACAAAAATTCTGCAAATAAAAAGCCAACATTGAGGTACTGATTATCCATTCATTTTCTCCAATGGCCTTAGTATATCCTTGTCTACCAACTATGCATTTATTCATTGCACATTATTTAGACTGTCATTTTTCCATTATTCCATTTCCTATTTTGGCCTCCTCATTAATTCGTACACACTTTTGGTTTTTATTTGTATAGTTTTCATCACTTCAATTTCCTAATATTTCAGAGGTATAATTAGCTACTTCCATATCTTAATCACACTGAGACTCCTTATTCAGCTATAAATATAACTTTATTACTGCTGTTTTAATGACTAACTGGTACGGTAACTATTTTGCATAAAATAATTTCTCTTAAAACCTTCTCCTTTTGCTTCGTATGTCAGTAACTCACCGCATCTCTCATCATATTTTGTATTTTGTTTGGCAGACCTTATATCATCCTAAAAGATTTTCAGTACTAAAAACTGGTAGCTTTGAGAGAGGGTGAAGTTTCACTTTATTTCATCATCAGCATAAAACCCAAGGATTGGTACATGCTCTCTGAACTTATCAGATTGTCTAAAATTAGCTAAATGCAACCCAAAAACTGTCTGCACATCAAAGGATACTTTTTGAATACGCATGAAAGTGCAGCCAGATAGGTGCCAAGAAGGCAGCACACAACTCTGGTGTGGCCAGTACCACGTGTGACCACATGAAACAGTGTAGATGGTGTGTTAGTAACACAAGAGCCTTACCTCCAAACTAGGAATCCAACATTATTCCTATCTTCAATTTTTGTCATATTTTGGTAAGATAATACCTAATATTTACTTTAACTTTCTCTTAAGGCAGTGTGCTTCCTACCAAAACCAGCCAAAAACTGCAGTCTGCATAAATGAGGTTCCTGCTCTGACGTTCTTTTTTATTTTTCAAAGTCCTAAAGGTTTTCTGAAACTCTATTCATCATACTAAAATATATATAAATATATATAGTTTTAAGCATATTGAAGCTCAATAAATGGCTATCTTTCAGCGTTATTAAAAAATGTACTCTCTTAAAATAATCAGTTACCAGCACAGTAACACTTTCCTTGATTTGATATTTCCATTTTTCTTGTGTTTGGATAGGTACCTTAAAAAAAATAAAAATGTTATTCTTTTTTCCTATTGCTACTCTTTTCCTTGTGCTCTCTAGAGACTTATAGACATTTTTCTCATTCTTCAAGTTCAATTAACTGGCACGACGCTGTCAATAACTGCATGTTTCAGTACTGTCTCTATTTTTTTTAAATACAAATCATTTCTAAAAGCAGGCTCACAAAGTGAAATGTTGCAAGACAATTTTTAAAATGTCTTGAGTGACATATTTGTTCCTTACACACATGCTTCTCTTGCATTTGTAGTTTGGCCTTTGGAAGCATTCTGTGCACAAAAGCTCTAAAGCGAACCAGGAAAGGCAGTTTTTGCTCTGACTGGGAAATTACAAGAAATGACTGAATTGTAAATGCTTGAATCCAGAAAAATGAGACATAGATAAGTCCTGCAACTGTGAAAGAAATCCAGAATGAATAATGAATGTCTCCAAACTGGATAGATATGTTATAGATTTATTTCTTATTTTTTTGCAATCCGTGTAAATATTTTTTCCACCACACAAATCCCACTGTGGAACTCCAATGTGCATTCTAACAATATTTGGAGGATTCGACAATTACCATTTTCCACATAAGCAACAAGTGTCTGTGCTTGTATTCTATTCCTATTTCATAGCTATCACTCTACTATATTGGGTTATACATCATAAGAAGAGAAAAGAAGCCATTATTTCAAAATACAAGGTTGAAAGATACACTCCACTGTTTACAGAGTACCCTTGTCTCTTTGTACAATATGTTCCTCAGAGGATAATAGGATTTAGGAGCTGAAAGTATGCTTGTAATCTTGGGTCAACAAGAGTACAATATAAAACTGAAACAATGGAAATATATTAATATTGATTTAGGAATGAAACACTGACAATGCTGAGATATTTACTAAGAAATGCAGTAGGCTGTGAGAAGCAATGAAAATAGATCCAAGCTTGTTTCTCAACTTCCTTTTATTTCTGAAGAGAATACGTTTTATTGCTATCTTGACTCTGCTCCTCTATCCACCTCAAAGTATTTCATACATTCAAAAACATAATAAAGAGAATTCTGCTCGCAAAATGAAATCCTGAATAGAGCTAAGGGAAGATACAGGCGTAATTGCTTGTAAAATCTCCCATAGATGAAAACTTAAGGAGTCAAAAACATACATGCCAGTGCCTTTTTAATTTTTTTAAAACATAAAGGTCCGAAATATGCTTTAAGTAACTTTGTAATATTTCTCCCTTCACGTCAGAGCTTTTTTTTTCCATGTGGATTGCCCTATCACCTGGTCCACTCTATATCCTCCTTCAAAATCTTCCTGAAAGTCAACTCCATTTCATTAAGCTCCATTTTTGTTGCAATTGCAATGGATTCCCAAAACAATATTCATTATTTTAAGACAGAAAACTCCTAGTAGCACAATTTTCTAAGGGGCTATATTTCTTTGACCTAATTCTTCACATCATACTTGCCACAGAGCCTTGGAGGAGCTACCATGACTTTGGGCACTAGGATACACACTGGAGGCGTGATGCCTATTTGTAGTAAATAATCAGAACAAATGATAGCAACCAAAAATAATCACAATAAAGTTGTTACAACACTATGTTATTTTAACGGCAAGGAGCTTTTTCCGCCATGAGATTGTATTCCAGCTTACAAAATAACACCGAGTAACTGTCCAATGATGCTTAGGTGGAAAAGGAAAAGTTATAGAAATTTCTAGACCAAGCCTAGATAAATATGACCCTTGTATTTCCACTACAGACATTTAGACACTTCCAGCTGTTGGAATTATTGCTAAATATATTTACAGTCTTTGTACAATAAAAAGCTTTATTACTTTTACTACAGGCAGAAGAAAAAAGCTTTAAATCTTTAGTTCTGAAGCAATATCTCCTGTCTTAAAAGCAGTGAAGCCTTTCAAGGGGAAAATACAGTGCACTCTAAAAAAGGTGCTTTATGATGTTGTATCTTTGTTGCAATTTTGGTTCATATATTTTTATTAAGTGTAACCTTTATATGTAAATGAAATGATTATTTAACACAAAGTACTGTTTTCATAAAGTAAGAATAGGTTTTACGTCCTAAAAGATAGAGCAGCATAAACCAGTGAGGCAGCTCAGCATGTATTTGATGGCTGTGAAATGAACTATTTGATTTCCTATTACAGCCTTAACGCGCCGCGCTGACTGTGCCACAGCCACCAAACCCATGCGATTCGGCAACCAGCCTTTCATCAGGCAGCGCGGTAATATAGAGCGAGTTCTGCATTTCTAATAACTAAAATACCCTCATTTAAAAATCTATGCTGGAAATAACCCTTGCATTGTGTAATTTAGAAAGAGAAATGGAGACCATATTCTGAAAACCTGGAGAGCGATGCATGTACTTAGCACAAATGAAAGGCTTCTAGATCAAATAAGCTTAGTTTATAGGCAAAATAATTTTTTATTCTCTCCTTCAAGTGCAGCAGGCCTCTTCTAGGAATAGGAAAGAAACTCTTTATAGGTACACATCAAGGTACTGTGAGGCAGAACATGGAATGTGGCTCCCCAGCCAGGGGACTGATCTAAGGATTCATCAAGACCTTTCATGAGTCAGGACGTGAGATGTCTGCAAGGGTAATATATGCAATGACTCTAGCATTGATCCAGAGAAGGGCTTGACAAAATCAAGGGAAGTAACGGGAGTCAAATTTTATATGTCAATTTTGCGTATGACTTCTGCTATCAAGGAGACAACTAAAACCATCAGTTGAATCAACGGCATGAAATCATTTTGAAGGAGAAGAGAGGATGTATTTTAAAATGGATTTTTCTAATAGGTTCAAAATAAGAATAGGGCACAGCATAAGCCTTGCTCACCTGAAAGCAGGATATGAACCATTAATTGCTGCTGTATATCTATCCCTATTGGAGCAAAGAGAGCTTTGGATGAAAACCTGAACTATACTGGAATTACTGAGAGATTTATATAAAAAGGGAAAATTACCTGTCAAAATTAAAAAAATTTCATATCTTTAATTTACTCTAAAATCCAACTTTAGTTCAAAGTATAAAACCTAATTCACTATAGGATCACCTGGAAAGCTCTTAGAAGTTTTGGGGAAAGCAGCAGTCACAACAACTTTTATTAATAAAAATTGATGCATAAAATTGTTTTGTCCTAAGTATGGCTTTTTACTCTTAAATCAACAACTCTCAGAAAAATCTAAGGCTGTTTTTCTTCCATAAAAATTCTAACAACTTATTGTATATGTCTCCAAATCCTCATAGTCCATCTACTTACATCTGCCCTGTAAAGCTTTTGTTATCTTGTTAAAGGTGTGCATACCAAGCACATTGACTCCTGAGAAGATTCTTCAAATGCTATAACAATAAAATATTTAACTGACACACACTTTTTTAAAAAACTACAGCTTCAGTGTTTGAATTTGCCTTGTTTTAACCCTTCGTGGTTTTCAACATACTTCATCATCATGAAAGAATCTGTCCATAGTCAGGTACAAAATTAGGATGAGGTTGTAAAAAATAGTATAGAGATTTTTGTCTCAGGTGATTAATTTCTGACTGACATTAACATATGACAATTTCTAAGAATGATTTGTAAGTCCTTGCAGTTTTATAAATAGCTTTATCTCTTCATTTCACTTGAGGAGAAAGCAAAGTACTATTTATTGTACCTTTCTACCACCACAACATGGAATATTTCAAAGACTTATTTTAAGTTTTGAGGAAGTCTCCTGATAATGTAGGACTGAAGATGCAAGATGATGAAACCTTCTTTTTATCTTCTGGCCCCCTGCTGTACATGTTGTCACACACCATTTTGTAAAAGAACTAGCTCTAATCCGTACAAAGGAAACGCTTCCCTTTTATTGTAAGGCAGTTGTAAAGCTAAAGCAAGCCATCATAATTTCATTAAATCATGCTGAATTACTTAGAGATGCTGAGAATGATCTGTAATATGTAATGTTTGCTCTACAAACTGACTATTTATAACATTTAGTTTATACTATGCTATTTATTCTTTAAAAATGACATATTTGTTTTTGTTTTCTTAGAAGAGCATAAGGCAAATTATATTAATTAGGCTATTTACATGATTTCCTAACTTGTAGCAGTGAAAGTTGCCTTCAGCTAGCAAATAATTGGAATTACAATTGCGAGAGATATCACAGGTTTTTTTAATTATATCAAGCTCCATCAAGCTCTGATAGGACATTAATAGTTACATCCCTTCACTCTCAGTGTTTTTTTTTTCCCCACTAAGCCATTCTGATGTTTTCAAAGCCATAAAATACAAATATATGACAAGAAACAGTAATCTTGCAATTTTATTCCCCAGACTTCAGGTCTACTGATATTCCCTTTGGGAATATAATGACAGAGCTTGTCTTTCATAAAGACACTGGAAGTAGATTGAAGTCTAAAAGTTACCATAAGAATCTGAATGAGCGACCAGTTTTGTTAGAAATAGTAAATCAACTAAAAAAAAATATAGAAAAGCTAACATGCTGCAGATGCATTTTAGTACTATAGGAAATTTTTGCCAACAAAAATATCATTTTCTCTTTCCTCACTTTCTTTTTCAGATCAGAAGGGAAGAAGTTCATTAATTCAATGCCTCAATTCTAAGATACAAGGAAAATACTATCAAAACCAGTCTAGTTTATATCTGGCTTGATTTTCCATCAATGCCAGTTATTATATATTTTTAATAAGGATATGAATAATATTTATTTTTTTCCAGACTAACAATGTGACTCCGAGAACTTTAGATAAAAGACTTTATAGCATTGTAAAGTACTTCAGAGACAGAAAACTAATCTGATTATAAATGATCACTCTGATGAAATAAAGGGATACAGGAAGATTATTCCTTCCAGTAAAATGTTCCTTGTTTTGGACAGGTCTACTTGAACTCTCTACTTCAAGCTTATAGCCATTTCTAATAGCAGTTAAAAGCACATGGAAACACAAGCCAAACAAAAAACAAATTACTTTGTCTCACTGGAAGAAAGAGAAAAGCTAATTTTGCAAAGTATGAAGATATTGTCACCTTCCTTCACTGATCAGAAATCATCTTTATCAGATAAACATCTGCAAAATAATGGCATATTTAGCCATGAGGACAAATATTAAGGTTTTTGTCTGTTTCTCATTATTTGCCTTTTTTTTTTTTTTTTCCCCAGGAAGTTCCAGCATGCAAATACTGGAGGTATTGGTTGGAGATTTTGGCTGATGCTTTTTCAAATCAGATTTCTAGCTAGCTGCAAGAGTGGGGACAGATATTGTAAAACACCATGTGTAAGAGTTAAACCACAAACAATCAAACAGCAACACTTCAAATTTCTTGCTAATTTAAGAACATCATAATACCTATTTTTTAAAGAGTTGCAAATAAAAAGATTCCTTCCTATAGCATTAGCTGCTAATTATCTGCTAATGCACTTGCATCTTCAAAAACTCCACAGTTCATCAGCTTCTTTGCTTACTCTGAATTTATATTCCCATCCACCTATGTATCCCATCAGAACTCTATTTTTTCCAGTAAAATAGCTGACAATGTCCTATATAGACTCTATGATTTGCACGGAGCATCATAGAATATATTTTTTATATATATATATATATATATTTAACAAGAAAGACCGAGGGAATTAAGTGTTGATTTTTTGGTCAAAATGTTACCTGCAATAACATCAGGAAAACAGCATGGAATGTTGCATCTGAATGTCTATAAATGATTTGTTAAAATAAGTAGCTCAAGATGAAAAAAGAGAAATACACTACCGCTGCTAGTACTCAATGTTCAAAAGTTTTCTGTATCTCAAAGGTTAGGAAGCTGTTAAACACTTGATGCTGGGCTGGCCTAAACTACTTCACAAAGCCCATGAAACACAAGGAAAATTGGGCAAACCTCCAGTAAACATTTTAAGTCTTCTGTTTGGTGAACTGAAAATGCAGTTAACCTCTCAAGAGCAGCTGTGCCAAATTTGGAGACTCAATTCAATTATAGTGTGAAATGGGGATTTTTATTTCATCTTCAAGTGCAAATTGCAACACATCATTGAAGATGAAGCTGTTTCAAAAGCTTCCATTATAGTTTCTAAGGAGTAAAATAACTGCTGTAGTTTTCAATATTTGTTGCCCGTTAATGCATGAATAGGTCATAAGGAGTTAACAAAACAAAAACTTATCTACGAGGTATGACACCAATCAAGGCCAGCTAAAAAAACAGGCATATGAATGCACACACCTCATCAGCTACTGAGACACAAGGCACAAAACTCATTTTAGCTCTCCAAGCCCACCATAAGACCACATCCATCCACTCAGATGCAATAAATTGCTTTCTAAAAGCAGGAACTTTCTTTTGACTGATATAGTATAAAAATCTGAATGTTCAGAATCCATGACTTTCCTTCCTTCCACTGCAGCAATGTTCCTGTTACTTTTTAACCTTTTGTCTCAATTAGCCTTCCCTTGCAGCTCTGTCACTAACACCCCAATAAGGAGAAGCTCCACAGAGCAGCACAAAAGCTAAAAGAGTCCTGGAAGCCAAATGAGAAGATAATCTTAAACTGAAAAGCAACACTGCTGAAGATGAGTATAGCTGGCAATTTAAGTCATTCTCCTAAGCAGGGATCTCCATTGTTGTTCAAAGTGATAGAAGCTTGACCAAAGTGACTTAACAGACACTGGTGCGCAAATGAGATACGTTCAAATACATGCTTACAGACAAAGGTACTTAAGCATTATCCTGCATAAATATACATATGCATCTAAATAGATAGATAGATAGATAGATAGATAGATAGATAGATAGATAGATAGATAGAAAGATAAGGATAGATAGATAAATCCCAAAGGCTACAGTTGCAGGTACCAGGATGCCCTACAGAAGACCTCCTGCCCACTGCAGGCTCCTGGCCCCACTGCAGCTATGAGAGCATGTTACTGATAAACTAGAGGCAGAAGAGAGCCCCAGGCAAAATTTGCTTTGTTGTAAGGAGCTTGCCAGGAACTGTATTTGAATGGCCCTAGCAAGAATATGGAAGTATTGTAGTAGGAAAACCTGTAACAGAACATCTTAGTAGTCAGCATGTTAGTGAGGTGCTTCGGAGGGAAAATATCAGTGTTCCTAAACACACACTATTTCTATTAAAGCATTTATAGCAAGGTAAAATAAGACACTGAGTTTCTCTATGTCCCAGGCTACGTCTTGAAAAAGAAACCCAACACTCAGTGACACACCGAAAGAGATATTAAAAGTATTAAATGCACAAGTATTAAAGGAAAGTGGGTACATCTAAGGAGGCAGAAGAATCGCCGTTAGGCATGCCAAAAGGGAAAAATTCTGGCAAAAAGCCTTAAGTACAATTTATGACATAACTAGGCACTGAAGCATAGGGGAAAGGAATGTGTTAAATAGGGACAGTAAGTTTATTTCAGCTGGCGTGTTCCTCTGGCTGTGAAAAAAAATAAATCTGACTTGGCTAGAATTAGTCCTGCTCTGGTTTTTTTTTCCCCTTTTTTTCCCCAGCTGCCAGTCTAATGTTCCTTCACTAATACAATTAGGAGTTGGTAAAGGACCTACTTGCCTTTATTCTAGGAATTAAGGAATGACAAGTGATACAAGCTACCGGCTGGAAATGTGCGGGATAAGCATAACCTCAGCCCCCAAGGTCCTTTCCAAGAAAAAGAATGACATGTCAATCAAAACATTAAGCCACATCCCATATAGCACTAACCTAAAAGTTAGGAGGAATAATCAGGGTTGTATTATATGGAGGGAAGGTAATGGATTAGAAAAATATATTGTTTTAATCAGTCATCAGCTAAAGGAGTGGCAGTTCTTTAATAACACCGGGATTGGTTTTGTAAGTGAATGGACCAGCAAAAAGCTGGCTGGATGTACTAGTAATCTTCAAAGCTTGATTGCTTTCTCTGATAGCTTTAGAAAATTAGTGGATGAAAGCATGTGTAATGTATCTGGTCTGAGTAAAACATTTGATGTAGTGTCTTACAAAATCTTTACTTGCAAAATTAATTTAAATTGGCTTGGACATGGAGTACTGTCACTTGCATTTAAAAATGGCTGGCTGAGTGCAAATAAAGGGTAATGAAAAATGGCATTGTATCAGGTTGGTGGGAGGTGTCTGGTGGAGCTCTGCAGGGATCACTGTTTGGTCCTGTTTATTTAACATCTTCATTAACAATCTGGAAGAGGGAGTGAAACAGCATGTTAATTAAACTGACACATGATAATAAATCAAGGATTGCTTTAAATGCCAGCAGTAATATTTTGCAAAGATATCACATAATAGAGAGGTTTCGCAAGAGGTTAAAAGTGCCAGTGACAAAGACATAGCTGAGATGTTTAATTGCCTTCCAAGAAAAGTAGTACAAAATATGGAATCAGTAGGAGTTGGAAGCCTCCTAGCAATCTACTGATTTAAAGCCTGATTGCTGATGGCTGGTAAGTCAATTTTTCATTGTTTCTATATGTGATTGACTGAAAAATATAATGTAAGGTTGGGAATGCATGAGCAGGAGGAAAAGGGAATAGAATTACCTGTTTCAGTAACTGTTCACAGTTCAACTGAATTAGGTCTAACATAAAAAGGCACCCATAAGTAAAGCTTTATAGAATCACATGACAGCCAATATTATGCAGTCCAGAGCATTGTTTTCCCAAACAGCAAAACAGTAGATCAATGCTGGATTGACTTAAATTATAAATACTACCAAGAAAAAAAAGATTAAATAGGTAGATACAAAGATTCTGTGAATAGTGATGAAAGCTGACCAAAGATTACAGTGAGTCACAGAAAAAAAGAGCTCTCAAAGCAGGCTGAAATGTCATTACTCTATTAGAGACACCTATTTCCATCTACAAATGTATGTAATATCAATACAGAGCTTCAATATTGGTGGTATTCTCTCCTGCTCTGAATGATTTACAGCACCTTTCCAGGCTGGCCCTTGGGCTGTGATATTGCACTGAATCATACATATAGACTCATTTTCAAAGGACAGTTTAATGTTTCTTCCTAAAAGGCAAGAAAAAGGAATAGAACGTTACAGGTCTTTACCCTGCTCAGTTCACATTCTGCTGGGAAGTCATGTAGTCTCCAAAACACAAGAGTATTTTGAAAGCTGTGAGAGTCTTGGAGTCACAAGGAGACTTGCTTGTACAACTTGACAGTCCCCACACTAAAAACTACATCTTCTTAGCTCCTTCTCTGCAGTGTTTGGATGTAAATGAGAAAAGAGAAGCCCAAATTAATTTGCCAATTATCCAGTAAAATTTGATATACATTGTAGGAGTATCCAAAGTGTTCTGCTTGCAGCAGCGGTTCTGTAATACCCCTCAACCTCTCTTGCAAGGGTATAATGAAAACCACAAAAACATGAAAAGTTGTTTATATGTCAGCTATTGTATTATGCTTTTCTCAACTAATTTATTCTCCGTGGTCTTGACCTGCATGCTACTATCCATTAATGGCACCAGTTCTGTTTAGTTTTATCTTTAATCCACTCTTTTTAAGGATTTCTTTTCTTGTGTTTTTCACTCTGCTAATTTGTGAAGCAACTGCAGCGGTCATGAACTACTTGCATTTTATTATACCTACAATGATTTTTAAACAGAAGGAATCAACTCATGGGAACACTAATCCGTCCATTATAGAAATAATTAAGGTCTTTTATTTGCGAGATGAAAATCTTCAGGGAACATATGAAAGCTAGCAAACAGCAAAATTGAAAAAAAGAAGAAAAAAATGATGATATGAACAGTCCTGTTACTGTCTATTAAAGTGTGGCATATGGAAAGGCACAGAAGTGCTTTTATAAGGCTTTTTCAGGGTGATTTTCCTTCATTTGGCTCAGGAAAAAAGGGTATTCTACAGAACTTTCTTTGCAAAAATATGATTGCAAGTTCTCATAATACCTTTTCTAAGTCTTGTAAATATTAAAACCTTTCTTTTATAGTAAATATTAAGCTAAAATTTGTTGTTCTATCTATAAGAAAGCCATTCTATAATTATCTACAGGCTGTACTTGCTTATAAAATACCCAGTTAAACAAACATACTAACTAGTGTTAGACATCCTGTGCACTTTCTTCCATTTGTAACTTTATGTATGTATCAACTTTTGTCCCTAATCCTACCCCTACACTATTGGGGTAAATATTTGATTCTATATACTGAAGTATATTTGTGTGTTTAAGGTACAAATCATTATCACTAGTTTTTGAAAAAATACTGTCATAAAATGGTGTAAAATGAGCAGATTTTGAATTTGAACTTTGAAATGTAGTCAGATTAGCATATGTATCCTAATAACAACATTTAAATGTGCAGAGCAACACATCTTAATTTTTGAACCCTGAGAGCACCCCA
Source organism: Eudromia elegans (assembly GCA_003342815.1). Classification (NCBI taxonomy): domain Eukaryota; kingdom Metazoa; phylum Chordata; class Aves; order Tinamiformes; family Tinamidae; genus Eudromia; species Eudromia elegans. Next base: position 4,503,496 of record PTEX01000024.1, on the reverse strand, counting down.
GATAATCTTCTTACATTAATTGCAAGTATGAGAAGTTCTTTCAGCAAGCACGGAGAAGACGACAGTACTTCCATAGCACACTGTGAGGGAAATCTAATAAACCACATTCTCAGTTCTAATCTGTGGGTAAATTGGTTAACAAGAATTAAGCTGCAGGTTCCTACTTTAACTTGTCTTCTAAATGAAACTATAAACTGAGTGGAATTCCCCTGCTGAACAGCTGCTGTGACAATCTGGGGAGTCTATTTACACGTAACTTACCTATTCTGGCCAAAATTTTGAGCTATATATATATATATATATACCCCTTTATGATTATTTTGTCAATAGTCTTCTTTCCTACACATTCTTCTCTCTTACTTCTTTTGCTGGAGAAGTAAATTCCAGTCTATCAAGATGGTATTTATTAAAGACTAACAAAATCCAACTAGCTTTTGCTTCAAAAATAGTAATTATTTATTTTACAGGACTACCAAATCTTTTAGAGTGGAAAATACTTAAGGGAAAACAAAAATGAGTTAGAACAGGAATTCAAAAGCATAGAGGACAAGATAAAAAGGTGCTAAGGACCTGGACAATATTTTTTTTCCTCTAGAGTTTTTTACCATGCATATGAAAAGTAGGAAGTTAGATTATGGCCAGTCCATCCAAAGCTAGAGAAAAATGATGTAAAGTCTGAAAGACTCCAGACAAATGCAACAATGTAGATACAAATACCTGGAGATATATTGCTGTAAATCTCATCATATGATCCTGTGTGGTAAAGACATCTAGTTGTTCTATTATTATTATTGTTTCTTAAGCAGCACTAGTTGCATATTTTTCTCTTTCTTACTCAGATTTCCTAGCACAAAAAAGATGACTCTCAAAGATAATGGGATTCCTTGTCTCCACTCTTCACCAAACAATACCTTATTCTACCTGGCTGCCAAGTTTTGTTATTCTTCAACTAAGTCTATTTGCCTTAATATTGTGCACATACACCTACAAATCTAGGACTATTTTTCACAAATTTTTCATGTAAAATTCAGTGTTTCCGTACGTTCTGAAACACTGAAAAATCATCACAAAGTTTAAGATCAGAAAGGAAACTCTTCCATCTCTTCCCCTAGCTCCAAAGTTCAGGATCAGTGTTAAAGTTTCCCCCTCCTCCATGTTCTTAACCTTTTACTGGTTTTGTTTGGTTGCTTGTTTTACCTGTGAGCTCTTGGATAGTTTTGGTCAAACAGGCCATATTAAACTGTGGGATTCTATTTTCAGTCACTGTGAAATGCTGAATACCAGCAATTCTCCACATAAGCCAAGCTCCCTTGAAAAATTTTCCTATAACAAAATGGGTTATGATATCATTTCACAACTGACTGTCTATTAAGTCAGATTTGACCAGACTTAAATATCCGATGTTTATCACACAGTGGTGAATTGTAACTTAGTACCTAGACCTGTGACCTCTCATGTTACTCTTCAGTTTAAATGGACAGTGCTGAAAATAGGACATATTGCTTCAACCCATGATTACTGTATTGCAACAAGAAAACACTAGCCAGAACAGAGCAACTAGGTCTGACTAATGAATGTAATTTTAAGACCTTGAAAATATTTCAGTATCTTCAGTAAAATATGGAATCAATGCTGAAGATACATTTGATCTTACATTTTGCATTTTGCAAAATGGAATCAAACCCCAAGGCCTATCAAAGATGGTCTTGTTGCAGTGGGGAAGATGTGGGAGCTGGCTAGATGATCTCAGGAAAATCCTTTCTGCCTTATGTTTTATGATGGTAATGCATATGGACTTTGCCTTCTAAGAAATCTCAAGAAAAATAGTAAAGAATTGATCATGAGTGAGAATTTAAATACCTTGTATTTCTGCAGGTTAAATCCGAAATATGGGATTCTGTGTTCTTCCTTATCCTGCAGAGTCTCACTGTGTGGAAGCTGCATTTTGACACTGCAAGAACCAGTGGAAAATTTTGATGCTGTATTCAGAAAGCCTGAAGAATTATCTGTGAAATAACACTAAGGACTTTTTTATACCCCATCAGACCTTCTGTTCTTATTTCTTTCTACAGCTTTAAAATTGAATTTATTCAATTCAAAGATTAATCATTTGGTGTTAAATTTATGCATATGCAGCAGGGAAATGCATGACCATACACTGCTGAATTCTTCATTACAGTTTGATTTAGGTCTTAAAAGGAATATATACCTTCTGTTTGTTCCTTTGCATGTAAGGAATTTCATTTCTTTCCAGGGAGATTTCTTCCAGGAAAAGACAGACCATCAACTAGGACAATGCGTCCGAGTTACAAAATAGTGACTCACTGTGAGATGAATGGAAAAATGGAATGACTAAAGTTTCGTCAGCAAAAAGAACAACTGAAGTTTCGTCAGCAAAAAGAATAAAAAAACCACCCCAACCAAGCAAATAAACACAAACAAACAAACAACAACCACAAACAGATGATGGCTTTAAAAGAATGTGCTTTGTCATACAGAAGTCTAAATAAATAACAACGCCAGAGTTTTAAGGATTACACATCCCTACCATGAGCTTGTCAGAAAATTTTCGAATTGTTTCTGCTAGTTAAATGTGTTGGAGCTGCAGCAATAATATTACCCTAGTTACCAAATGCCTGACTGATTCAGAGCTGCTCTTTCAGAAAGGCATCTACAATGGCCTTACCCCCTGAATAATCAGTGAACTTCAATTATGTTTAGAAATGTTCAGAAATGTTTAAGAATGAGAATTATTATAGGCAATTTGGAAAATTAAGAATTTGATAAATAAAAGAACAAATAAGTGCACTCTCTAACTTTGATAAACAGCATAATTACCAAAAAAAATAGCAAATAAAAACACAAGATATTTTTAATCTTGAAATAAGCCATTCGTGTCTTTCATATCTGTTTTTTTCTGGAAAAATGTGCATTTTGATTGATTTTTTTTTAAATACAATTAAGGAAAATTCATTTAACTAACAATAAATAAAAAGTAGATATAAAACATGATGATTTCAATGGTTTAAAGAGGAATGCTTAGCTAGTCAATTTTCAAAATTTGTATAAATTTTTGCTTTGTCATTCTAATCTCTTTTAACTTATCTATTTGAACGATCGACTTAAATATCTTTCAAATGCACTGAATTGCCTGCTCACCAAAGTCCCTGGCTTGTCACTAGATTTATTTTCTAATGTAATTCAGATAGCACACTAAATTTTAAAAGATCATATGCTTGATTTGCGCTTTTCCCCCCCGCGGGTTCATTATTTTAATCAACATCACCATAATTGACTGATTGTGTAACTGAGAACATATAGATAACATTATTTTAAAAAGAAATTCAGGCTCTGAGACTTTTATTTAATATGAAAATTCATGTACTAGCAAATATTTTGATTCATTTAAAGCAAGTGACTTGGAGTGAAACACGCTTTCTAACTGAAAGACAGAAAGATTCAACAAAATAACTGTGGCAGAAATACTGAAAAATCTGAAAACTTATATACTATGATTGTGGATTTAATGAAAATAACATAATTAAAAATATAGCAGAATATTATATAAGAATAAACTCAGAGTTTCAGACGGAGCTTTCCCGTGAACCAGAGATAAACACTGAAATTAAAGCTACATTTTACAGACACTCATTTAGTACTTTTATTCTTGAGTAATCAGTGTCAACTTTTCTGCAATATATTATTTTGACTTCTATTTTCCTGTTTTATATAGAACATCCATATGTCAGCCTTGTCTCATACCTGTAATCTATTGAAGAGGACAAACGTAGAAAGACGTGGGAAGCAGCCGCTGGAAGTCCAAGCTAGCTTAAACGCTTTTAGACTTCAGCTGTCTTCTTCACAGTGAGACTTGAAGAATATTGACAAAAGCTGTTTGAATTTTCAGTTCTAAGAAATTTTAGAATCACTTAGTCATGGTAAATCACAGGTCATACATAGTTAAAACATTTTCTGAGTCTTAAAGCAATACTAAATAAATCATGTCATAGTAGTTTGGGCTCTATCTTTTAGATCATATTATTAAGAGGTCTCTTTAGAAAAAAAATATGGACTAAATACTTGTTAGATAAGAAGAGGATGGAGAAGATATTAGTAGAAAAAAAAACTATGTAGTGCTATGAAAAAGTACTATGTTGATGACAGTACTAGAAGACCACAGAAAGCAGCACATATGGGAGGAAATGAGAGCTGTATAAGATTTAAATAAGAATAACAAAATATAGAATCATAATCTGGAAATCTTGGTCATGATAAAGGAAGTAGTCACTATAGAATAAACAGAGAGGGTTGTATAGTTTGAATCCGTGTGCGTATATGGACTTATTTCCTTTAGTATGATCTAAAATGCTGGAGCTGAAGTCTAAAAACATTGTTTATTCCTAAGGACAAAATCAGATTCACTCCCTCCAATAACTGTAACTTCTAGGGCTCAGAAGACCTTGAACACTGAATCATAGTTGAATGCTCTTTTCACAGTAAGGAAACTTACCTTCTCTGCATAGCTAGGGAGTTAAGGGACTGCTCGTACATTGCAACTGCCTTTTCATTTATTGCACTGCAGGAGCTGTCAATCACAGTTTCTTTTGGTCTCCTTAAACTTGGTTGTATATCATCCTCACATATTTTCCCTTTAGGAGCTCCCTACTGCACTGGAAAGTTGCTGATACAACGGGGACTTCAGAGATCACATACTGTCTTATAGACACTGCCAAGAAGAAATGAAGATTGGCTAAAATAGAAGTGGTATTCCGCTTCATCAGAGCACTAGTTCAACAAATACTTGGCTCTGTTTTTCACAAGACTCATTTCTATAGCTTTTCTACTTATGGGAGACAGCTATATTAAATCTAGAATACAAATTAAACACAGCACAGTCAGCTATAACCTTGCATGCATTTCATGTAGTAGTTTCAAATGTTCATGGTCATGAACCTTGATATGGAGACTATAAGATTGTGGTGTTTACTCTTTTCCATGGCAGTGTTTGTCACTAGAGTTGCACATAAAACAGAAATAATTTGTTTTGTGAGGAATTTCAGAATGCCAAATCTTTTCAAATCACAAGAAATCATGTAAAATTTCTTCAAAATAAAAATATGATATTACTTGGTTTTACTGGTACTGAAATATTTCGTTCTTAAAATGTGCTACTGAATTTTGGTAATATTGCATTCTGGTGCACTCAAAAAAGCGTAGTTAGATTTTAAATGACCTCTGATGTCAACAGATATAGGTAGGTATTTCCAAAGTATAATGTAGAGTGCCTGAATTAGAAAGGTGTTTGTACCTTCAGGCACCTAAAAAAACCCAAATCATCTTAACATTGATGTGGAATGAAGATCTAAACCAAATAACCCATTACAGTACAAATTAAAAAAGGAAGATGACTGGTTTATGGAAATACTGATATATGCAATTTAATATATTAAATGCATTTATATATTCTTAAGATATTCCTGATTTCAAGATTTTAACCAAGAAAATGATTTCAAGCTATTCTGATTGAAATATATGTTGTATTAAATATATTGGTTACATCAGCGGAATATTTCCCATGAGCAAAATACTAATATGGGAAAGTCATTCTAAATTTTGTGGAATAATTAATAGCTTTTAAGAACGTATCTATTTTCTAATCTGCTCTTATCACAGTGGATCGGATTATTTACAGAAGAATATTTAATTGCAATACCATTTTTAGAATTTCTTACCTTAGCATAAAAATCTTTTACCTCAATAAATAAATAGAAAGGGGATTAATTTTCCTTAACCGCTTATTCATGTTTCTGTTTCATACCAGCCATGTATCTTGCTTGATGGTTGGTACTAACTGTGGCTTTCTAGCTAGGAGATTATTAGTCTACAGTTTGGGACGGCAAAAATGAAGACGACAACAAGAAGAGGGGCAAAATTATTCAATTCCCACTACCACTATCAATCCTTTGTTCCTCTTTTTGCTGAGAAATAGAATTATCTAAAGCCACATTCTTCAGAAATGAAATCAATATGAATCCTCAGAAACATAGACCTGTAATGACATTAAATATTACTAAAGGACTAGAGCATAATCCTTGTCCATGTGAGCATCAGGCTTCTTCACAAACATAAAATTATGACGAGAAATCTCAGAATACTGTATTGGTTGCAAAAGCAATACACCTAAATAATAAGATCTTTTTGTTCAATTATTTGTTTTCACCAATGTTACTTTATCAGCAGCAACAAATCCAAAATTAAAATAGAACTTCCAAACCTGGAGATTTCAGGGCAGTATTGCCTGACTTACTGCTCCTGGTAAACAGCTCAACAGGAAGCTCTGAAAATAAAAACAAAGGAGCAAAGATAAAATTAATTGCTTTCTTGTGCCTTTTTTTTTTTTTTTTTGCCCCTTTTGCAAGATGAGAGTGAAGATCAGAGTACAGAGTCATTTTATGAGGACTAAAGTATTGCTTCAAACGCATTTATAGCAGAGAGGAAGGAAAACAGTTTTAAGTAAATATATATACAGTACTGCCTATAAAAATAGATTTTCAAAAATATAAATGGAAGAAAGTGTCCAAATTCCACTGCATTCCATGGAATTCAGTTGACCTTTGTAGTTCAGAAAATATTCTCTAGATTTTCTTATCTAGAAGACACAACTAAATTAGCAGAACCGCAAGAACTAATTTAGTACAACTGGAAAAACTAGGTAACTTGAAACTGTGTTAGGAAACTTAGGAAACTTACGAAGGTGATACAGACATAATATTGAAAAATAATAAGTGATGTGAATGTTCACTATCTCAGCTGACATTCCTGTGCATGATTTATACTCTGTCCATTGGACAGATAATGGACTTTTCAAACTAAGCCTGAATCCAGAAAACTTATAAAAAGTCTTCTGGAAGTATAGGATCTTCCATGATTTAGAAAATGTTTTCTACATTTCTAAGAGAAATGAGAAGAAAATCAAATAGCATTCAAAAAAAAATCTGAAAGAGAAACTTCCTGTTTTATTTTTGTAAATAACAGAAATGACAGCAAGAAATACAGTTAATAATAGCAAGAGATTCATATTTAAAATAACCAACAAACCTCATTATCACCTGTTGAAACCATTGAGAAAGAGACTTTTTTTTAAGTACATAGAGAAAATGATGGAAAAGTCACAGTAGCAGGAAACTTTTTCCTCTCCCTTTGAGAAGGCAGTTTTCTAAACTTGCATACTGCAAAACAGGAGTCACACCAAGGTCACACAGCGGTTAGAGGAGACAAACAGTTTTCGTCCTAACAAGCATGCATATATATTTCTGTTTGTCAAATATCAAAGCAATCAAAGCATCCAGCAGAGAATGTCAGGAAGGGAAAAAGATGACTGTCTACCGTAAAAGCACCCATGGTAAAAGGCTATACACATTTCAGCTGAAAAGACAACTCACTGAACATGGTGAGGCTTCTAACAACATACACATTCCAGCCAAAATTTTGGGTTAGTAAATTAAGAGTGAAAATCTCCACATATTTTGCTGGAAGGAATACTGTGAAGAGCTCTGCTGCCCAGCCAATGGTTATCATAGGCTCATAGTGGGACAAGAGAAGAATTGATTGAACAAGAAACCTTCTCCCATTTAGATCAAAGCTAAAAACAGCTAAAAAAAATAGTGATGGACTACACATTAAGAGAGCTGCTAAAAGCATCAAATAAAAATCAATCTAAGTACTCTACACCATCTCCAAGAGTCTGAATCCATAAAGCAAAACATTAATATCATGTGGATTTTGGTGCAAAGATATGTTATATTCTTTTCTTATAAAAGGTTTCAGTGACAACTATTATAGTAAAAATATATAGGGGAAAATTCTGCAGTTGTCGAAAACATGCCTTATAGAGTTTGTGCCTTATGACCAAAGAGGAGAGAGATCTTCATTGCCACATGAGTTCACTTAGATTCATTTTTATGTGATGGAACTTTAATTAGAAAGGGTTTCTTTAATGAATTTAAAGATTGACTGTAGGAGCGAGATTGTTTTGGACTTAACATCAAATACAGATTTAGCTGCTTTCTTATATCTTTAGGGATTCTGAAATTTTAAACTAATCTGAAATTTCTTTAGAAGTCTTTAAATGTATTTTGGTAACATTATTAATAGAATGTCTCTAATTACCGGGTGCTTTCAGTATAATTATGGAAATTTTCCTGGTACACAGTATTAATTTCTTCCAGTACTTATAAGTCTGTGCACTGATGTATAATATATTCTAATGCTATCCATAAATGCAAGCAGAAGTGGGCTGAAAACATGTGTGTTTTATAGAGAAAAAGAAAAGATTAGTGAGCAAGTTTTTAACTGCACATTTTCTCCAGCTTAAATAATATCAAATCTATTCTATTGTTGAGTTTACTCTCTAATTTGCACAGTAGTCTCAATTAAGCCCTTCTGACATTTCCAGTATCTGCTGTTACAAGTAGTGGCAAAGGTTCAGTTAAGTTTAATGATTAACAGAATCTAGAATTATTACTGTATTAGTCCTCACAGAGATTTGGGAAATCTATCTTTATCAATTATGAATTTTATACAAATATAAATAAATACTTACTTTAAAGGAGCCGTTCCCTCTAGACATGCTATTTCTTATTCCCAGAGGCAGAATAATATGCCTGTGACACTTGGCATATGTCTAAGAAAGCCACCATCAAAACACCCAAAAAAGCTGTTTACTTATATCCTGAGGTTCAGCACTGCAAGAATTGTCAAGCTTGTGATTGTTTATTCTGTTTTAGGAAGAGAAGATTGAGTGGGAATGCACACCAGCCTCAATAAATAACTCAAATAAGACTTCTGTCATAATCATCATGGGATTTTTTAGCCGCCTCTCGCAAAAAAGACAAAGGATTTTTTTTTTTGAGTTTCAGATTAGAAGGAAAATAAAAAGCAGAGAAAACAAATTTCTAGAAAATGAAGCAATGCACTCTGTAATAACCAACAGAAATTGACTCTTGATTCTAATCTCTGGACAAGAACAGAGGTGTCTAATGATAGGAAGAAAAGTAAGGAGAAAGGCCCCTTCCCACCCTGCCCCAAATATTACATTATATTTCATAGTATTTATATTGCTAGATGCATCACCAAGGAAGATTTTCAAATTCACAATATGCAGATGGACAAAAACCACTACCACTGGAATACCAGCTATTCATTTATATTGTGCATTCTAATATTACAAAAGGAATTGAGGGACTATGCACGCATACACATGGTACTTGCTTCTTTTTGAGAAAATATGCAAGACAGTTATCCTTGAGCCATGTGCTGGACGGGAGACAATAGCAGAATGATTGGAGTATTTTAACAAAGAACATGACTTCTCTGTAAGTTATGTGAGTACATTATTGCTTACAAGACTATTATTAGAACTGAGCAAAAGAAGTTACAAAAGAAGTTCTGCAATCTTTTAATCAGTTCTCTTCAGCTGTATTTACCCAATTTTCAAGCTGAGTTTTCTTAAATGCTTGGCAGAGCAACTTTTAGAATGTTACCATATTGCTAGAAATTATTGCATTATCATGGCTCTACAACTTATCCCCCAATAAACAAGACATTAATAGAATACGTGTATACTTAATGAAAATTTCAAATCAAAATATATTATCTTGAACTATCTTCATGGTGACTTCAACTAAGCTTTGGATTCTGCAGCCGAAGGGAAAGGTTGAATATGTGCTTTGCTATTGTTACTGTGGACAATCATTTTTTAAGCTACCGCTGCAGGGTAACTTTTCATCCTTGCAGCCACAATCTGCACATAGCGTAAGCATCCTGAAATATTCATACAGAATTTTTTAAGTTGCAAGTATTGCGCAGGATACAGCTGTAGAAATAGTACAATAAAATGATGGATTAGGGCCTGAGTCAGGTACTGAATCTCATTTCACTCTATATGCTGATATAAATGCTAAATAAAGCATTCAATTGACACCTGAGAATCTCTGCCACATCAAAAATTTCCAAGAAGGTTCTTTGTGCTCAGAACAGGTACTTTGCAGATCAATATAGGAAAAGAAAAGGCAGATTGTAAGTCAGAACTAATACTTCCCAGGCCAAATCTGTACTGCGGGTTAGAGAGGGACCACTGTGCAGAGCAGAGCCTTAGACCTGCAGTGCTCCCTGGCTGGCTCCAGCTCGGAAGGGATGTGTGCCCATTCTGGTCTGCAAAGAGGAGGGATCCAAGCAGAGCTCCAGCGAGGCCACCGGTGAGGACGCCAAAGTGCTGGGCTCTGCCTGGCGTGGCTTTGCTGCAAGAGGAAAACAGCAGAACCCCCAGGAACCCAAACTGAGCAGCGCTGCAGGCTGCCATAGCAACAGCAGAGAATTCACAAAGAAAAGGAAAAAAGAAATTCACGCATGTTTCTTAAAACTGTGGAAGGATAATTGTTTTTTTCCCCCCATCCAAAAATTATATTTTGAACATTTTTGCCTGCTCTATTTAATTCAGTCTTAAACTGTTTTGTAGAACTGCCACTTTTTTTTGCCTACATGCACAGAACGCATTCCATTCTATTCTGAAGACAATCTGATATTTTGCAGAACCACTTTTAGCCCCACCCCCAAATCAAATGTTATGATTTTTTTTTTTTTTTTAAAAAAAGCACCTTTTCTGTGGAAGAGTTTAATTAGTGGGAAATGTTACATTTTAGAACATCATTAGTAACTCCAGCAATGGTGAACAAAGAAGGAAGACTACAATTTGTGCATCCCAAAAAGCGTTTAACACATTATCTAAAATTAACAACTGAATTGCGTAGACGTGAGTGGGAGAGCGGCTATAATGATGGCACTGACTATATTTTCAAGCCCTCAGTGAAAATCTGTTTTCACTGGCTGCCTGTGACTTCTTGCTGGTTTGAGGTTTTTGTTTTTTGTTTTTAATTAAGAGGTACACTGACATGCCTAAAGAAATAATGCTTCTCAAGAATTCTTTGCTTGCCATTCCTAACAGTGCTAAAGATTTTTAAGTTAGATAAAATTTGTCCAAGGAAGTATTTAAAGGGAAAAAGAATGGAAGATGGAATTTTGTTCCATTCCTTACAGAACCAAAATTCCAAATTTAGAAGAGATTCAATAGAATATGCCTGTCTGATCAATCACAGAGAAGTGTTCAAAGCAGGAATAGCAAATAGACATCGTCTTGACTTTGCAGCCTCACAAGCTTTGTATCAGTCCTAGGATTACCTCTGAAATATAATTCTTCCATAATTATGGAAGTCCTTTGCCAGTGGAAAAAATAGGTAAAGAAAGGATCTTCAGATTGTTTTGAAGAAAGACCCTGAACTCCTATGCTCTCTGTGGAGACTGGCAGAATATAACCCAGAAGGCAGAAACCAAGCGGTGAACTATGAATAAAACCAGTATCTAAAGTGGCAGGTCATCAGTGCAAGCTTAGAAAGCCAGTGAGCCTCCCTATCTCCCTTGTGCTCTAAAGATGATAAAGCTGGATGTCAAGTGCACATCACCTGGAGAAGAATCCAAGTTGCACCTGTAGTTATTGTTTACAACTGAGCGAGGGACTTAATGGAATTGTCCAGGAGGTAACTGCTTTTGTTTTTTCATGATAGGATTCCTCTGGCTGGTTTTATATCAGCTCTATCAAAGATACCAGCTTAGGAATAGTATTCAGACTTTTAAGTACTGTCACTATACAGTAGCTGACAACTTTATTTCAAAGATTTGTTGGTGAGAGGCAAGGGGGATGTTTCCATACAGGCTTGGTATTTTATTTTAAAAGGAATTTTTAGGAGAGAGGTTGAAAACTGAAGCAATTATATTTGGATTTTTATTTGTTTGTTTTTAAATAGAAGGTAACATTTAGAAGGTAATATTACCTTACCGACCAGCCTGTCAGCAGGGTAAGAAAAGTTGTTTTTCAAAGTACAGAAGGATACTCAGAAGATTTGTGACATGGTCAGTCAGAAAGCATGCAAATCATTTGGTTTTGGTGCTTTAGAGATGTAAAATTGAGGAAAAGCTTATAGATTTGCGACTGGATAAGTTTCAAAAAAAAGAAAAAAGAACTAAGAACATTTTAATTTAGATAATTACATTGTCAAGTCTGTTTAAGTCTCACTATTACATTCTGAGAGGAAGACTGAAGATTTAGGAGAGGAATAAACTCGCAACTCCATAAAAATCTTCCAACCACCATGTTTCACTCCACTCAAAAAATTTACTATTCTCCTGAAGTGAGGTTTTACAGACCATTAATATACTGCTAAGACAGATTTATTCTATGGAATGATTAATACTTTGATCTAAATTCAGCAATTTAAGTTTCTCTCTAGTGTTTACAAACCAAGTACAACAGCAAGCGGACAAATATAAAGAGACCAACACTCTCCCAAGCAACATTGGGAACAAAATAAGTGCCACTGGGAGCAAGTGAGGCAGTAGTTGCTGGGCTGCACTTCATCTCTGCTCTCTCAACATAAGAAGTATGAAATTGGCTGTAGACCTCCATTGTATAATTAGGAAGGGTCAATGACAATATACTTTAGGCATCTTAATATTTTGACCTGACCTTCTACAGATGTCTGGGAATGTACATACCAGTTTAAAAAAAAAAAAAAAAAGGCTTGCAGAAAATTCCTAGAGGATTCCCACTTACTACTTTAGAAAAACAATAAGGTCTCAATTCCATTTTAAGTCACAGATAAAAGGACTTCAGCTTTACAAGATTTCTTCTTTGTATCCTGTGTTTTTCACTGAAATGTTTGTTTCAGAAATGGAAGGTGCTCATGTTTTATTTCAGCAATACTGTGTTAATGAAGCATTTGCTTTGCATGCATTGAACTTATTCCTTTAGATAAAAGAAGGTTGGTTCAAATTTATTTGATTATTGACGAAAAGTTTAAAGGAAAATTTGCTTTGGAGTAATTAACATGACCACCTAATGGCTAACAAGTTACTATTTTAACCTGAGTAATTATGAGTCGTTTGGTTTGTGTACAGTTCTTTGAAAGCAGCCTCAATAAGAAAAGTATATAGAGAGAAACTGGAGAAGCTGAGGAGAGCTCATTCCCTTTTGGAAATGTAATTTTCTGTTTTCGTTTCTCTGTGTCCATTTTTCTTTTCTATCTCAACAGTTTACTTCCATTTCTTTCATTTTATTTCCACCTTATCTTCCACATGCTTCTTTTCCTAAGCTTCCTATATTTTGCTCCAGTTCTTCTTTCACAGATATCACAAGAGTTCAAGTGCAGGGTAATGGCTATACCATTTCTTAGTGTTTCCATTAATGGCAACACGCCCAAAGGGAAAAGGAGATACCAGAAGTAGTTTCTTAGACTAAACCATAATTTGCAGAAACATCTTGGGCCAAAGATCTGTCATACTCTAACTACCTTCTAATTAACCTACTGTTAATTTTAACTTTTAAAACAAGATCATTTCAAGGAAGAATTTCTCAACTTGCATGAAAAGTGGCACTGTGATTCTAAATCAGCAGCCTCAGCTCTAACTGTGTAAGTCTATGAATAAATCTCTTGGATTCTGGAAAGGCAGTTCCTCTCCTCAAGGACATACAGAGGAATTGCTTTCAAAATAGACAAAAGACGAAAATTAATTTGAAAACAAAACAAAAAACCACACTTCCTAGAACCTGATCCAGAAACAAACTGAACTAATGTGGTTTACACCAATACCCTTTTTTTTTTTTTTTGGAAAGACTAATTTTATAACTCACTGCCTGAAAACAGACAGAAGACTTTAATTCCAGGTAAATATGATGTAAGACCTTGCAGTAGAAATAGTGTTGGATATATGGAAAAAAATAACTATGAGAAAATGAGGAACCTAGGAAAATATAAAGACTATCGGAGAAGTAAAATTCAGATTTATCAAAACAGTATACATTTTCCTTCTTCTCTTTTTTTTTCCATTCTTCAGTATTTTATTAAATCCACTATTTTGATTTGACAGTTAAAGTTTTCAGCAATAAACTACCACGCATCAGATATAGGTCGGCTACTTTGGCTCATGCCAGATAACACAGAGAACACAAAATGAATGTTCCAAAAAGGTGTAAACTTCCAGCTGTGATTTACTGTACCTGACATTTTAATGCTGATATAGATTGATGCAATCTTCAAATGCAATCCTAAGTTTCAAGTTTGGTGGTTTGTCTCTTCAGCTCAGTTCATGAATATCTTCAACATTAAACTTTACTTATGAAATATTTGGACCAAACCAGAGAGACTTATTTTTCAGGAAATATTATCAAAGTTTGTTGTGCTATAAACAAAAAGGGAGGAATTCAAAATAACCTGAACTACAATTGCAAATTCCTTCTACCTAAGTCCCTTAAGATAGACTAATTTTTCCCATGACACAGATGTTGAATGAGTTTAAATCCTTAAGCAAGTGTATCTAAGGAAAAAAAAAAAAAAAAAAAAAAAGGAGGGAGGGAAATAAAAAGAAAAAAAAAATTCCAGAAGTATAGAAATGGATTTAAAATTCCAGTTCAGTAATTTATGCACAATCAAAATATAAATTTTTTTTAATTAAAACTTTTCCATTTGTCTACCTAGTCTTCTTTTCCCAATTCTTCATATTTCTAACCTTACTCTATCATCACTATTTATTCACAGCTGAAATATGGATTTGAAAATTTCCTCAAACATGCCACAGACTTTAATAGATTATTTAAAAGCATATTCAAGTACCCAGAAAGAAAGGTGTTATGAAAGACAAAACTTATGAGAAATCCAACTTTAATGTGATTTCATCAAACCATTAGATGTCTTTGATTATCTCTAGTGAAGCCAGTTACGGAAGTGGGGACTTTCATGTCTCTTTACTTAATGGATTACACGCACTCTCTAATCCTAATGAGTTAAATAAAATCCTTTACTAAAAACTAAAAGGGCCTAAATTCTCTAAATCAAAGAAATCCATCCCTCTTGGTAGTGGTACCTTAATTTTTCCCTTCATGTATGTCCTCTAATTTGAATGCTTTAATAGAAATACATATTATTGAAATGCAGCTGCCAGTATATCCCTTTACACAGTTTATCTTTCCTCGTTGCCACTTCACACTTTTAAGACTATCTACATATCCTGACAGTGTTTTTAACTCCTAAATCTTTTATCCACATTTGAATGACAACTGAGTCAAAGCAGATTTGTTCAAGATCTCAAGGGAAATTCTCCTCCCAGATTCCTCACTGAAAATCACTTTTTGTATCAGTTTGCCAAGCTCTATTCAGCAGGAAGCCTACTACCAAGCACAGGTTGTACAACCTTGGACTTGTACGACCTATGAGTGTAGCTTGGCAAAACAACACAACACTACCATTTCTTGTTCATAACCTCACATGAGGGAGTCTTCTTGATACTCACTCTACTTCTGTGCTTAAACAGTTTGTCCAAGGGCAGTAAAGAGTTGGCATCCAATTAAAACTTGATTTACAGCTGGAAGGAAGACAAAAATCACTTCTGCTTGCCTTGATCACTAGATTTTTTACAATGGACAATGCTGTAAGAATAACATTAAAACCTGCCCCTGTTGCTCGACATGAGTATATTTCAAGATTTTTCGCAAGTTAAATGAGCTTCCTGCAGAAGCAAGTATTAAGGCAGTCAGACCAGGGTGCCAACGATTAAATTCATCCATCAAAGGATGAATTAAGAAGTACAATATCTCTAGTTATTAGGTAAATTAAAACCTCTAGTCAATAGGTAAATTCAATTATCACTGTTTACTGAACATACTAACTGTCTTATGATAAAATAGCATCTGTTTTTGCAATTACACTGTATCAGAATCCATTCACACAAGTAAACCCAAATAAGGTTGCAGTTTTAAGTACTTGCCTTTACACCTTTAGTTCTATGCTGCATTTTTTTTCTGGACGTATTTGGCCTAAAATTAGAATTAATTTCAATAATCACCTACAGTTTCTGAAATTTCGTCTATTCAAGAGCCATGATATTCTCATCTTTTTTTCCATTTGTATTCTCTCTTAGAACATAATCAGCAGTAGACAGTTCAAGTTTAATTATTAGCAAGATGTTCGCACTGCAGATAGTTTCCTCTGTCCTCACCATTTGCTGGTGATGGTACTGGTCATGTACACAGAGCAGCAGAAACAATTGATTAACATGGTGATAGTTTCTAACAAGATATAATCAGGAGGAGATGCTGTAGCAATGAGAAATTGCCTTCCACCCAACAAAGGCAATTTCATGCTGCCCAAGAAAAGGCAGCATGAAATAAAGCTGGGTCACGGTGTTTCTTGGTGTGTGTATATTGTCAACGATATTTCTGGTAGTACAACCATGTTCTGTATGCAAACAGTAATGTTACCATGAGCAGGCACACGACATTTTCATACAAACAGCCAGGACCTGTTTCTAAATCAAGGCAAATGAAGGCAAATCAAGTTCATGATACATAATAAAAACCCCTACTATGCCCTACTGTGCCTCAGAGTTGTTTCCGTTGCTGAGCTACCTCAACCTACTTCTGTTCTTCTGTACCATTAAACAAATTTGAACACCTGTACATGGCAGCTGCCTACATTAAATTGGATTGATAATAAAATGAATAGACATTAATATGCATATACGGACTGAGCTAAAAATATCTGCTATTAAGTTCACTGCTGGTTATCCTTTGTAAATGGTATTTTAAAAGAGAGCAAGAGGGAGCCTTATGAAAGCCAGTTGACAGGGTGCTAACAAGGGCATGGCAGAGCGTAAGAGTTTGTATTCAGAATTTCTGCTATTGTCAGTTTTTGAGCATGTTTTACATTAACAGCCTGAGGGCTCATATTTTAATACAGCCATTCTCACTTTGTATTTCGCTCTTACAGATGCAGCTCATGATTCCTTAATTTCAAAGGACTGTGTCCTTTGCACACAATCCAACCTTAGAGGCCAAAAAAATTTGCTGGTGTCAAGCATATCTTTACAAATAGGCATTTCTGACTAGAGAAATGAGCAGAAAGATTACCCATAGTGTTATTAGCCACAGTTCTTGTTTTATCACATAGTTTTTATTTTGTCTCTTAAATAACACAGTCAGACTTACATAACATGGTATAGCCAAGATATGTTAGGATTTTTTTTTTTTCCTTTATAACTGAAGGAGAAATAGCTTTAAAGAGGGGAAAAAAAAAGTTGGAGCTTGGGGAAGGGTAACTTGCTTCCTTATTTTCAAGTTAATACCCTCAGTACCTACAGTATTTACACTTTTAGGAATAAAATTTAATTTGGTTACACATTTTACCATCTTTTTTTTATTAAGAAGCCTTGATAGAAAAAAAACCCCACTTATTTCATAACGATAAAGTCATTATTTTAACTGTTTTCAACTGTCTTGGTTATATAACTGTCCTCATTATATGTCTGGACATCCTCCTAATAGACTTCAGATTTATATCAATGTTTTTTTCCCTGTCATCAGCATTTTATTCATTTTCTCTCCCTCTGGTAGCAATTCTTCCATCAGGAAAGAGGTGCCAATCTCATTGTAACATATTTAACCAGACTAGTCAAATACATTCTTATGGCAGAACAATCTAAAAGGCAATGTGGAACTGTACGCTTACAGTTTCTTTCAATTACTTTTCTTTTAAACTTTTATGTGCAACATGATCAAAATTGTTTTAAGAGATGTTCAGGACATCCTGAAGAAGCATGAGTGTCTTCATAATAATTTAAAACCAAACAAACCATAGATTAATACCTTGTACAGTCTTTCACCTTTGCTCTTCTTAAGATTAGCACATCTTAGAAAGCAATATCTTTACAATTTCTCCTTTACTCCCAATTATTCTGTCTATATAACCAACTAGAAATTATCTGACAAGATTCAATTTTGGTCCTGAGTGTTTCACTAAAGTCTATAAATTCAATATCTGCTTGTAACACTTTGTACTTACTCCTCACTGTATAGTATCCTCATCTAACTTTTTGATATTCAGCTAGGTAGATATAATTATAAAGAACTATTTTAATAGTTTTAAGGACAACAACTGTGCAAATAGAGACCATGACAGGGATAACCAATTTATATTTTGCCTATTTCCATCAAATGTTGCTCTGAAATTATGTGCTGCAATCCCTTTAAGTCAATTAGCCATTTCACCGCAGGTATTTTCATAGTACAATGAAGTCATCGCATATTTTATAATGAATTAGTACAAGGTTAGACAGAATGAGAGTTTCTGCAGAGATGATACTTTACAATTTCTGTTTAATGGTCCTTCAGCAGTTTTACCTTTCTGTTATAGCTGATGTACTATTGTATATCAAGTATTATTCATCATTAGTGAAATAGAAATACAAAATATAAGCATGCTAGCTAAATAAATGACTGATTACAACTTCAATAATACCCACTTTAAATGTTTTTTTGCATTCAGCTATTATAAACAGAGCACAGGAAAAGGTTAGAATTGTTAATATTGCTAAGCATTAAGATACTACATAAAAATAGAGCTTTTTAAAAAATATTTCTCAACAACAGCAAAGGTCTGCCTTTCATGACGGACAATAATCCAGCCCAATGATGGATAACTGGTGCATCTGTCTATAATCTAATGTATTGTTATACCAAGAGCAGCCAGATACTCCTAAAAGAAATATTTGAAATCATGATCTGGTGAGTGTAGTGAGCTACAGTTATGAGTAGCTAGAACCCAGAAGTAAACAAGCCGACAAAGAATAAAAGCAGCCTGGTGATGGATGAGGAGAAGCCACACGGCTCTCCTCCTTTATCTTCAGAGAACTGAAAAAAAAAAAAAAATAGAAAATAAAAAAAAGTCTAGCTAGAAGGCAAAGGACTCCAGAATGTATTGAATTGGTGTCACATGTATCTGCCTCTGCTACGTGGTGTATGTGTGTGTACGGCATAGATATTTCAAGATCCTCAGAGACCACTGCAGTCTCTTCAAACTAGATGAATGAACTAAAGGAATTCAGGGAGAAAAAAATGACCATATAGTCCCTTGTCCTTAATATGCCTCCGAACTGGACTTGCTGTTGAAAGGAAGGGGCAGACTATCACTGATAAAGAGGCATCGAGATAGCAGCATTTGTGATATCCGAGATGATTAAATACACAGACTTCATGAGTAAAGAACCAGTAACAACAACTTTGTTGTTACTACTACTTTGGAAGACAGTAATTTTATACGACAAATTTTATACGGGCAGAGAAGTAGGAGAAGCAAAAGCTAATTTTTTTTTTTTGAAACAAAAGAGATAAATTAGTCATGTAGTCACATGATTCTAAGACAAACACCAAATTAAAATCAAACCTATTGTGAACAGTCATTATTAAAATTTCTTCCTAAATTGTTGAAAACTGATTATGAAATTGATGATATACTAGAAAACAAGCAATTTCAAGAAAAATATATGAGAAAATTCCAACAAATTGCTGAGATGAACTTAGAGTACCACAGCTGTTGGATGCATACTTTACCCAGCAGGACACAATCTCTGCAAAAGAAATCCAATATAGATTAAACAAAATCAAATTTCCTAATGTAAGAAAAGATGAAGCCTAATGCGGAATGTGTCATGTATGATGCAGGCTATAAAAGCAGTTTAATGATGGAGGTAAATGCTAATCACAGTTTTTGGGGTTTTTTTTGTTGGTTTTTTTAATATTGAGTATTTTTAAAGAGCTGTCAAAGCATGTAAACAGATATAATGACAGTAGCTACATATCTCATATTAGAAACAAAAAACAAAGGAAATGAAACTACAAAACAAAACTAGTAATTCTTACCTCAATCAACATTCATAAAAAAACTCAGCAGGCAATTCAGCTGCAGACCGTAACAGAGGCAGTCATTACACAGCAGAAACCATAAGAAAAGACACGTGAGAATAGACTGTTGCATATAGTATATTAAGGTCCCTAGAAAAAGTTAAGAGTTCATGAGGAATGGTTGATGCTGGATTGGAACATCTTCAGTACAGTGATAGTGAAAGTTGCATTTTGATCATGTCAAGTAGAAAGACAGTTTGTGTATGTGGAAATATAAGCAAAATGAATAATAAAGTCGGTGATAAAAATAGAAGATCCTTTCCCATTTAAAAAAAGAATGCCTTTGTAGAGATGTTATTTAAAAACAGGGAAGAAACATATGCATATACTATAAAAAACAATAACTATCCAGTATAAAATGCCATATTCCAGAAGCTCAAGAATAACTACTGCCACCGCACATCTTTGCTACTCGCCATTTTTGCAGCAGTATAACATTTTTCTTTCACTTATGTTCAAATTCTCGTCCACGTTAATCCTTATATCAACTCACAAACTGACTAAGCTACTGTCAACCAGGAAGCAGATGTTCCTAATTTGAATTCTTCTGGACCCTCGCTTCTCTTGCTCCACCAATTAATTTATTATACTATGTTATAATGTCTTTTGTTCTTCAATTAATGTTAGCTATAACCAAAGAGCATAATAGTCAAAGATCAGAGCTTCAGCATCCATAACCCAGAAATGCCAGAGAGAAATTTCAATAATCCTACAGAAAACATATGCGTTTCATTTGCTCTGACGAGAAATACTGAGTCAACAGTATCGTCCCCATTCTCCAGAGCAGCCAAAATTTACCATGGATATGTTTGCTGTAAATGCTTATGAGAAGGGACTTTTAGGTTCCATGTTTTTATTGCGTTTTTCCTCCTCTCAAACATGTGATCAAGTGTGTCAGGCTTCTCTTGGCTTTTCATTAGATAGTAGGGGCCAAATTAGATATACACAGTACTATAGCTTAAGGCTTAATCCATCCATGGGAGATTTGTGGACTTTCTGTGATGGGGAACAGCCAAGACCTGACAGCAGAAGGTGAGCTCTCATACAGACATGAAAGGGAATGAAGGTGAAATGAGTAGCAACTACAATAGTGATTCATAGTCATGATATGAAAGGAGGAAAGAAGATTAAATTCTGCAGAAGAAAATTAATGGATCATAGATCTGGAAAATGAAGAAATCCATATACACAGTTTTAAGATAGCTTGCTGTCATGTACTTTAAGTAATGTGGCTTGATGGTGTAAATTAGTTTAGTTAAAATCCGCGTCCTGAAAATGTCAGATTATATATACTATATACTCAAAAAATCTTTTCACTGTCTACTTTCTCTCCATCTGATGCAAAGCTTTAGAGATGCATATATGCTGAAACACACAGACATACTGAAAAATCTAAATAGAATTTCACTACCAAATAAGGATCACATAATATGGAAGAAAATTGTTAGGATTTTTTTCTTAATCTATATTTTGATTCATTTGTATCTATCAAAATCATTCAGAAAGAAAAGAATGGGTTGTAATATATATGAGTAACTACAACCTTTACTCAAAGCACGTCCCCCAGAAAAAGGTGCCTCCGAACACCTTTTGAAGTAACAGAATATCAGAAAGATCCTGGTCAGACAGTACACAACTCTGACAGATATAGAAGGAATGAGGCTAAAAATAACAAGGGCTATATCAAAGAAAAATATTATATTCTTAGATAATTTTTTTTCAACTAAATATATAACCAAATCCAATGGGCTAACTTATGAAAGGCAAGGCACTTGTTTTACGTATTTTCAAAGCAATGAATTCTGATTAAGTACCAGGTGCTAGATTGAACAATAGACCTACTCAGAATGGTATGAATCTCATCTGCAAACTGCACATTTTCTCTGATACTAGCGCCATACTACTAAGATTTAGAGCAGTTTTGTATTTACTGAATACTAGCTGCATTATACTGCTAGCTCCTGAACTTTCTCTGAATTAACAATCACTTGTGTTATTGAATTCTGAGGATAGAAACATTATATTGCCTTAAATTCAGGGAAAATTAAATAATACGTAAATAAATACCATGTCATTGAAATGCTGAAACCACATTTAAGTACCTTATAGTACCTTATTGCTGATACGCAGAACTGGAATGGAAGAAATGTCTACTGGTCAAAAGCACATCTGCAGGTATCTGCAGGAAGCAGCAAAGACAACAACTATACTAATTAGAACTATACTGGTAATCCTCTCACCTCAGCTCAGAGCAACTGAGAAGTTTGGCAGGTTATGGAGGTGCAGAGACATATGAACTATCCCCATTCTACACAAGGGAGAAGAGTACCCCAATAATCAGACTCAAGGCAGCCTCGCTGGACTTCCGAGGTTAATTCATTACTCTATCCCATCACAAAATCCACAGCCTACAACCATTAGCAAATACCTTCTAGGAAAGGACAGCAGCAGGCTCAACAAAAATCTCACTGAGTCAATCTCACAGGATGTCTCCCTCTTTCCTTTCTCATTCCTACCCACAGTGTTCAGATAGAGATATCACAGCAGAGGAATTGGGAGTGCTTCAAAAATAATTTTTGAAAGAGCTTTACAGCAGATAAAGTAAGTAACAAGGCCTCCTGTCTTTTACATCTGTTATCTGTAATTGTAAGAATGACTCATTAAAAGATCAATAAACATTTTAGAAACAATCAAGTTCTGTAGTGACTGTATAAAGTTTTATCCCAGAGATTTTATAAATGGAAAAGCAGTAGCACCGTGTTTGAGAACAGACTGCTTAAAATACAGGTAATCACTACTGAACATTTACCACAAAGTGACTTTTCTAAACCGTACAGTAAACGAAATCTTAACAATAAAAAGCAATAAATTCTTCAATGCAGAGTAGACTATATCAAAGAAAAATGCTGATATTATTAAAAAAAATAAGTAGGAACAAAAAAAATTGGGGAAGAATCAACACAAGATAGGAAATTTTGGTTCAAAGAAAAAAAAAATCAGAAGTTCACTAGAAGGAAAACAGGAGAAAAAAAGGACACAAAAAGACCCCTTTGTTTTAAAAATGCTTTGTATTAGGATATATTTGTTTTGCTTTGTATTAGGAGTAATTAGCAAGCATAGCTCTTTCTACAGAGTACTCTTCATTTCCTGAAACAGAGCGCTCACCAAAATAACTACAACAAAGTCAAGGGCCACCTATACTACTGCATCCTCCATGCAAGTTTTATGAACTATTGTATGAGAACTAAATTATCAAACTGGCAGTAGAAACTGGCCAGAAGCACAGAGGAAAGTAGACTTCATTCCCAAGAAGATTAGATCCAGTTTTTGTACTTACTGCTCTTCTACTGCACCTGAAGCATTATATTCTACATATAAGTCATCCAGTTTTGGAGCCTCTATAACTTCCAAAAGTCCTTATGTTCAGGCTTCTAAGTAGAAGTACAAAAATAAAGACATAAGGGTTTTTTTATTTCTTTCTTTTTTAAGATGGTGGCAGGAAAGAGGGGGAAATATTTTTTAGTGTTTTGATAAAAATTGGCCTGCAGTGAATTGATTGAATTTATTCTCTGTATTCAACAGCTTCTAATTCAGTGTATTTCATTGTTCCCTGGTCTCTAAATGCAGATTGCTAGGTGGTATAAAATACAGTTAATTAGCTATAAATAACAAACAGCACCCAAATAACAAGGATCATTATGAACAACAGCTGTGCAATTTGATAAATTGGTTTTATTTCTAACAGTGCTTCAATCCAAACATTTTGTAGGTAGGAGACTTTCTCTTTTCATGGCTATCTTCCATGAAAATAAAAGAAAAATATCATAAAATGTTTGTTCTGCATGTGAAAGGCCAAAACAAAAATAAGCCATATTTTTAGAAGGCAAGAATTTGTTTTAATTGGATTGCATTAATAAATGTTTTATTCAGCAAGATCAGCAAAATATAGTAATTTAATTGAATGAACTAGTTTAGGAAGTGATCATTAGATTGTGATAGAGACTGAAAGGTTGCTGGATGTCTTATTATCACACTTGAAAAAATATTTCTTCGTTTACCTCATGGAATTTAGAGCTATTGAAAAATATCAGAACAATGATTGCAGAATGTAAACCTGAAGTACTTCCTCTGCAGAAAAACTGTCATCTTGAAGGAAAAGGGATCTTATGCAAATCATGAGTTAACTTTTCTTTCAGGGAAACACCTATCAGTCTATCCCTTGTTTCCAGAACTGATTAGTCATGAAGAAATCTGATGCTAACCTTAACTCAGTAAAATATCCTATCAATAAAATATGGAGGCTTAAATAAATATAATCCTTTAAAAATTTGCCCTATTTTAATTTCATATGCTTGCTCTTTGGCTACTAAAAATTTCACTGTGCTGTCTTACAAATGAGATCTAGACATTGCACCCCAAATGTGGATTCTGCGCAAGAAATCACCTAAGCTGTTTTCAAAGTCCATTGAGTCACAAGTCCAGTTAATTTCCAGATATTCTGAATCACATCACTTTACTCATTTCAAACTGACCAACAATATCTAAGTTTACTATAGATTCTGTCCAACTTGATAAAGCAGCTGCTTGAATGGTCTTACAATTCTAACCAAATTTACCATGGTCTTTTACAGTGTAGGCATAATACTACACAGACCTGAATAAAATTTTGCAGATTTTCTCACCAAATGGTGATCAGATTTTCAAGTCTTTCAGGTGCAACTACTAGCGTGGACCATGAAGACGAGAGATTTCTCTGATTTATACAATGAAATTTCCATGACACAGAGTCCAATCTTTCTTTGTCGTCAGAGCCAAAATTGACTTTGGGCATCAGCAGTGTAAATTCTGAATAAAGAATTAACTTATTTTAAAACTATAATCTTAGCTCAAAGCATTTGCAGATTTGCCTGTACTATTTTGTTAATATGAACAATTAGTCCATACTTATTTGGAAAGCATTAGGTATATCCATGGTTATTAGTATGCTTCCAATGCTTCTCTAATCTACACAAAGAGAAAGACCCAGCAAAACTGTGATAGACAGTTAAAGCAAAATAAGAAATCATTAAATTCACTTGGACTGAGATTTATTCATGTGGACATTTAATATTTGCTACCAGATTGGGCCCTTGCAAGTTATAAAAATTGTTTTCAGACAAGGAAAGCTCTTCTTACCAAATTACAACTGGACAAGATATAACATCTTATACACATTCTTATTTTCCTC
Organism: Eudromia elegans; assembly: GCA_003342815.1. Classification (NCBI taxonomy): domain Eukaryota; kingdom Metazoa; phylum Chordata; class Aves; order Tinamiformes; family Tinamidae; genus Eudromia; species Eudromia elegans. The sequence continues at coordinate 4,478,429 of PTEX01000024.1, read as the reverse complement.
TTGTAATTGCAGGAGGCAGGGATGTGGATGCAACACGAGAACTTCAGCCTAACAGAGATCTCAGTGGTCTTGACTAGTAAACCACTTAAAATCTAAAGTAATTCTGTCATATATATGTTTTAATCTTATACCTATTAGACATTTTGGACATTTTTTCATTGACACAGTATAGATTTTGTCATCTCATTTGTATTTATTGGATCTAATCACACAGCTTTCCCATGTGAGAGTGAAGGAATTTCTCTTTGAGAAGAGATATGGCAAAGGGTAATATCATCCATCTTACTGTAATGTCCTTACCAAAACTAATTGTAGAGGTCAGACTAACCAACAAACAATTGCAATAATAATAATAAATAATTTCATTCTTCTAGCTGTCTTTTTCCCTGTAGTAAATTGATATTTAGGTATTTGGCAACATAGTAGCTTCAAAGAACTATTCAAACTTCAAACCACCCATACTGTAGCGCACTAAAGTAAAAAATGCAGGGCAGTAATCCTGAGGATATAATACTTTTAGGGATGCTTTCTTGTCAGTGCTATGAAACTTTCAACCTCAATATTCTCATAATGCAGATGCCATGATTTTTCCATTTTCTTGTGCCATATTTACACAGTTATTATATTACATCTGCAGGAAACATTACAATTTGAAGACTGATTCTCAGCCTTCATTTCCTTTTATCTGTCACTAACATTTTCCCAGAGGCCCTCACGTGTACAAAAAGCCTATAGAACTGAATGAACTGTGATTACGCTTATTACTGAAATAATTTCAGATACAATTGAATGTATTAGTCATGGTTTTAGGAGTGTGCTGTGCATGACTTATGAGGTCACTCTTGGTCTGGAATTTTGTTTTGAAAACAGGAGAAAAAAAGCCTCTAATAATTGTCTAATAGATCACTATTAATGACCTTTCTCTTCCACACGACCTGCAAGCCCCTAACCTGAAAATATTTAGGATAATCCATTGAAGTTAGCTTTTAATTTGCATGATTAATTACACATTTTGAGTTTAAGAATTTTATTCTTATTTTGTTTATTTATAAACAGCTTAGATTTAGATAGGGAATTTATGATTTTGTGAAATGAATAGAATGATGCCCTAACAATTGGTGAACTGTGAACATAAACTCTATTGTATTCACAACATCAAGAAAATAGAACTCAATCTGTTGGAAAATGGAAATAGCAACAAAGCAAGGTTTAAAAAAAAGCTTAAGAGCCCACAACTTATGTACTGATCTATGAGTTAATTGTAAATTAATGTATAACATATATATTGAACTAAATTTTGACTGAGAATGGATTTGGAATAAATGTAGGTTTCAAGGTTTTCCTTTGTGGGAAGGCATTCTTTTTGTAAGAATATATAATTATAAAATATACACCCAGGCACATCATAGAACAGAGAAAAAAAGAGTGAAAACACTCTTGTCCTTCAGCTAGTGATATCGACAGATCTAGTTTTGATGTTCTAAAGGACCATACTCCACTGATGTCAATGAAATATATAGTTAAAAGATAGCCTGTGGAAAGAAATTATGCATATGAACTTTGTTTTAAAACTTTTAAGAAAAGTTTCTAGTAGCTCTGAAATTAAAATCTACTTCATGCTTTCATCCATGCTCTAAATGAGGCAGGAGTCTTGTCAAAAAAATAGTATGAGACTATATAATTAGAGATAATAATGTATGCATGCAAGTAATCAAATTAAAGTTGTACAGACAACCATAAATTTACTAAGTGCTTAACATTGCAGTGTATGTTAAGTTTTTGAAATATAACTTATTTTATGTAAAAATAACTCTCTACTATAAAGGATGACAACTGGATTCACGGATAAGGGGAGGCAATGGGTATAATTTACCTTGATTTTGGTAAGGCTTTTGACACTGTTTCACACAATATTCTTGTACTCAAGTTAGGATGTTACTGTCTGGATGGCTGGACACATGTGAATAAAAAACCTGTTTTGATGATCCACCTTACTGGCTTTTTCACTGTTGGGAAAATCAAGTAGGAACAGATTACCCAGCAGGACGGTGCAGTCCCCATCCTGAGAGGTTTTCAAGACATGAGTCAGTAAATCTAGCCTTGTTTTGAGATAGAAGCTGGACTAGATGGTCTCCTGAGGCCCTTCTGATCTGAAATTTTCCTATAATCCTATGATTTGGAAAAAAAAAAAAAAAAAAAAAGAAAAAGATCTGTGCAAAAGAGGTCCATGCCTTAAGCCACTGATAGAATAATAATTTTCTCAGATATATATGGTTGATAAAGGAAAAAGGTGATTTCTATTACCACCTATCAACAAATCTAAACTGAATTTCAGACTAGAGAGAAGTGATTTATTATAAATTATTTCTTCCTGTTAAGCTACTAAGTTTCTACCAGCAACTGTAAGCAGTAAGAACAATTCATCTCAAGAGACATCTTGAATTCACATACATCCAGTTTCTGTCCCATAGTAACTGTCTGTATAGAAAATCATCATAGATAACGGTAATGTATATGACTCCACAGTGTTTCCAGTCTGTGAGTTGTATTGATAGTATGTATGTATAGTACAGCTTATTTATGGAAATACCACAATATAATCCTTGGAAGGAACCACAATTTTGAAGCCTAAATAAGCTGCCAATATTCTTTTAAACAGAAATCTTACACAATCCATGTTTAAACAAACATTTGCAGCTTTTTCTGAATATTATACCAATCAGGTCTAGTGAAAAATCACCTATGTAGGCATCATTTCACAGTTTTTTTTCAGTTAATTAACAGTTCCTCTCACATGATAATACAGAGGTGATCACTGCTTTGCTGCTAATTACTTTAGAGTGTATCAAGGTCTATTTCCATGTGGCTCTAAATAAGTAAGTAGAAGTTAAATTACGTTATTTAATCCCCAAATATCAGTAGAGTGATTTGTGTTTTCAATAACCGGCTCATAATTCTCTTTTTATGAGACACTGTGGTCTTTGCTGATGGTATGCCAAAAGCAGACCTTTAAGTTCCTGTTTTAACAACCCTCCTTTAATATTTTGTTAGAACTAAAATGAAAATGACCAGTTTCTAGATATCCTTAAGAAAGACGTCTATGATATTGCTCACCATCCTTCCTTCCTCCCAGCTCCTTTGTCTCATGGTCTGGCTAGTTCAGTGATTAATTTGAATCCATTAGCTCATTATATTATAGGTTATACATTGCACCAACCATTTACGGTGTCTGCACATTTGAGTTATGTTCTACTTCACTATAAAAAATGTCTATACAATTATCAGTAAATTAACAGCAAATGGTATATAAATATATAATAGATAAAGCAAGTACAAAATGTAGTTGATTTTTTTTAATTTTGTTTTTAAATTTATCTCAGAAGTGGAAGTTCCATCTTTCTATGAAAGCAGAGTCTTATTTCTGTAATGTGTCAATGATCTCACTTCACAGTAATAAACACATCAAGGAAAAAAAAAGAAAATATATTCAGTGTTGCCACTACTTTTACTCTTGTTTGTACATAGAATTTGAAGAATAATTTAAAAAAGCCTATTCTGTTTGCATTACTGTGCAATATTTTAAATTAAAATACTTATATAGTCTTTTAATTGATGCAGTTTATTTGATATTTCAGTATTCAGCTTTATTCAGTATTTCTTTGTCAAAATAATGTCCTACTTGCCTGGCTTTCCACTACCAAATTTAGTAATAAATCTAAATTTATTTCAACTCAACAGGTTTTTCAAGGCTTCGGGCAGCTTTGCAATTAGAAAATTTATACAATTAAATTAAATCTCACTATTATTTAAATAATGATTTCCAAAAGAAATAAAGATCTTATTTTTATTGTAATTTTTCATCATGAACACTGCAGTACATGCTTAGAATGTACTGGTTCCAAATATATACCTGAGTGTGTCATAAAATTCGTGTAGATTCTTTCGAACTGAGAGACCACAGTATAAACTAGGTAGATAGAATCCATTAGTGGGCTGGTACTGCAAATATATATTTTCAACATGACAGGAAAAAGTCACAAATTATGTTTTTTGGCACTTTCTGAGTAGACTTTGTTACCAAGCACCAAACCACTGAAACAAGACAGGTCCTGAGTGATACAAGGAAGGATGTAGAGAAGATGTGCAGACCCATCCCAGGAGATTTCCACAACACAGCTGAGCAAAGTCCATCAGTAACCAGGTCTGATCTCTCATCTGACCCCACTTAGAGCAACGGCTGGACTAGAGGCCTTCTGACATCCCTTCAAGCCTCGTTTATCCTATGATACTAGCAAATTTGCTTCAGCTATAGATACCGCAAAACAGTCCATATATTCACATCCTCTATTCAATAAGTAGAAGTGATGGCTAAAGAGAAAAGGAGAAAAAATACAGAGAAATTTTAAGTAGGGAAAAAAAGACTGAAATTCCTATATAACACAACTTAAATCTCTTACTTCTCTGTATAAAATTCTGTATACACTTTATAATTTTGACATTTATGACATGATAAAAACTGGAGGCAGCTTAAATTAGCTTTATTCCCAGTAGGAGATTACATAACGATTTGGCAAATCTTTGAAAAAAACTACAGATCTACTATGTATGTGTTTTTTTCTTTTTTTATATAGAAGGGCTGAGTAAGTGCTATATTTACAATACAAAATCAGGCTAAAAAAAAGGAATGAAGCTCTAAATTTCTTTCTATAACAGGAATGATATAATGCTAGCCACTTAGAATATCATTCCATAGCCTTATGAAAATAAAAATACATAAAATTAACAGAAACATGCTTGTGTTTTCCCTGTCAAAGGCAATTTTTGTTCTTTTTGGGAGAACTTTCACCAAAGTGAAACACTTCAGATATCACTGAGTCATTCTAGAGGCATTTTTGTCAAGTCCTTCTGGAAATGTAATTGTTTACTGGCATTACAGACAGATGTTTATAATCCTTGAAGTAAATAAATTTTATAATTAAAAGCAAATATCTATTAGAATTACAGCTCTCACAATAAAAATAGGGAAAAACATGATCTTTGCATGAAGCAATAGCTCTCCAAATATTGAGTATTTTCTGGATCTGAGAACAGTCACAGTATCTCAATACACATGGATGACTCAAGAATAGTGTTCAAAATTGGATCATATATAGTTTAAGAAGGCGACTATTTGGAAAATGAGAGAGCGAGTGAATTAATCACATTATAAAATTAGCTGTGTTCTGAACATTTATTGTACTTGTATTTTAGTTAATATATCCAGTGGAATCAAAATTATCTTTTAAAAAAAAAAGAGATAAGGACCAGTACATACCTCACTGGTCTGTGGATCAGAAGGCTTTATATTTAGCAAGTATGAGTTGCTAAAATTATAAATGGGTTGCCTGACATTATTTCCTTTTCCATTTTTAACTTAACGCAAGAAATTTTCCTGTGCCATTGAGTAGTCCAGGAAGAAACAATGAAGGAGTTGAAGGACTCAGGACAAAATTCTGTTTACAAAACATTACAAAGAATGTTTCCAATACTCTACATACAAACTCCATGTACATCTTGTATAGTTACCTCTATAACCTAATTTTTTTTTAAAAAAAAAAAACCAAGGTATTTTTCTTTCAGAAATTTAGTAGACTTACTCCAACTCTCATATTCTCAGAGGTTTTCCCTCTGGACTTTTTTTTTTATTATTAGTGATATTTTTACTAAAACTGTACTTTTTATCATTTGAATAAAAGTCATAAAGCCTTCACAGGAGTAGTTTTATATCCCATTTAGAATATCCTACAATTCTTAAAAAGAATTTTATAGTTTAGGAGAGTGACAGCATTTATATCAATGCTTCATAAAAGTAATACTTTTAGGAAAAGTTGGAAACTGAACAAAAATAAAAGCCACCTCCAGTGAAATTTAAAAAATAATAAATTAAAACCTTTTTACTCACTCTTCTTCATATTTTTTTTCTAATGCAGTAAATCAGCAATCCATATATTTTCACCTGTAAAATATTGTTGCAGGAAATTATTCAATATGAATTATAAAGAGAATAGTTTACTTAACTAAAAGTTTGACTAAGTAACAAGTTACTTAGAAGCCTAAATCCCAACTCCAAATAATTTATCCACTTTGGCTGTCTCATGAAAAATTAATGGGAAGGGAGTCTCTGACTTGAAAATCAGTTTGAAGATACGGCTTAGTTGGTTTCAAATGTGTTTTACCAAAAGTAATTTGATCTTTAAAAAAATAAAGAACACTGTAAGCAAAAAAGCTTTGTAAGATTATGACACCACATTCTGAATTGTTCCATGGCTATCATCAAAGGCAGAATATGGCAAGAGACAGACTAACATCTGCTTCTAATTAATATTAGTGTATCCACATTCTTGTCAAACAACAGCAGTACAGTTCTCCATCTGTTCAGTTATCTACAGGCATGCAGCATCTGAAAAACACTCTCTGTTACAAAAAGTCACTTTTATTAATGCCATAGTTATATAAAATTTACTTATTAGGGAATGGGAAAAGCCATTGCATTTATACTTAAATATAATTTATGATAAAAGCAAATATTTTATTCCACCTTCTCACCTCTGGCAGAAATTTTCTAATCTATATATTAAACTTTTTTATATAGAGAGAGATATTTCATGCTTATTAGTTTTGTAATACCTACACAGTTTTTTTTCAGAAGAAAAAGTTAAGAGAAAAAAAAGAGAGGAAATAAAAACTTCTCAGGATTATAGAGTGTAGCTTAACCCAGGCAGTAAGTCAGAAATCAGTGAACAAAAATGGTCATAGTTCTGTCCAGAAGGAAAATTATTAGTCTAGGAAATTGTAATGATGAGGTTTTGGTCAGTCACAAACATGTGTCTGCTGCATATTGCAATTGAAGAAGACTTCTCTCTTCCTGAAAGAAGTCCATTAATACAGATGAGCATTTATATTTTAGCCTTTTATCTGAAAAAAATATATAATCAAAGTCAGGGAATTAGAGAAGTAACTACCTGCACAATTTTTAAGAAAAGTGAAAAATAACTTCCTTCAGACGGAACTGCTACCTAATCTAATTAATATATTTGTTATAAATATATCTCTCACCAGAATAGAGAAAGAAAACCACAAAAAAGCACTTCTCCATATCCTTTTTCAAAAAAATCTATCAGATAATATAATAAAACAGATCTCCCTACTCATCTTGTCTCATTTGTTTTTAAAGCTCTAACCTGCCTTATATTTAGAGCTTCCCTATGACCCAGTAGCTGCCATCAAATAATCCAACTATTTGAGTCCTTTAACATATCGGTGAAGTTACTGCTTTGATTAGAGCAACAGCTTGACATCTTACGCTAACCGTAACTCCCCCTTTTGTTTTTTCACCCAGATACAGCTTAATATGATGCTTACAGTGCCATGTTATCTTTAGCTACATGTTATTTACTTAAAAACTGTGTTGGATTCATGTAATGGAATAAGCTTACCACAATAATCTCTGAAGTTTATTCATCTCACATGGCTTAGGGGGTTGCTTGTCACAACGCCACATGTGACCAGAATACTATTAAACTTTCCAAAGAAAGGGCAACGTGTGTTTGAAGGTCTGTGGATCAGTCTAGCTCTCTGCCTTTGCTTCTGATCTCTTGCTTTAGGGAAATGCCACTTGCTTCTGGGCACTCCATCAAAAGATGAAGAAAGCAAAACAAACAAGTCAACTTTTGCTTTTCTGACCTCTTTTTTGGTACTACACTAGTGAAAATCCATCCCTCATCTATCCCCAATCCAGGACCCATATACCACTGCTGATGCTATGATTGGCTCCTGGATGGACCTCAGCCCAGCTGTGCTCCATCACCTTGCTGGGTGTGGGGCAGCACAGAGTACAATTCAAAGCCATCACCCATTACACCCATAGGCTGCAATGTAACTGTACAGCTTACAAAATACAGCCAGAATCACAGAGGTTAATATGCATCGGAAGAAATATAAAGTCCCACAGAATTTCCATGGAAATTTGGGGGCTGCTTGTAATTTTTCTTAAAAAATGTGAAACAATAATGTAAAGAAAACACTGCAGCGTATTCCTGTAATCACTTATAATCTTTTATGGTAGAAAACACTTCTCATTGTACAGGTCAGCTTTAAAAACATGAAGAGTTCAGTCATACTCAGGCAGAGCAAAAAAATTATCCAAGAAAATCTCCATTATCAACAAACAATATGAGATAAAATAAAAAAGCAAAATAAAATGTAATCATCTTTCTCAAAACAATAATTCAGTCTATCCTTGGTCCTTGATGCCAAGGCAAAAAATACAATAACACTTATACTTCACTTTTCAAATGGTCTTCTGATCATCTAAAAGCTTGCTAATGTCACTAGAAATGGTGAAAAAAACAAACATCTACAATAGCTTGGTCTTTAATTAAAACCAGTTTGATTTTCTTTGACCTAAACCTATGTTAATGAAGGTCTGCAAGGGATGATCATCAAAACAAGTTTCTCTGAACATTGGTGTAAGCTGAAATTCCTTTCTTTCAGGAATGTTCTGTATATAATAAAAGCATTTGTGCTACAGTTACTTTACACAAGAATTTATACGATATCAAATCTCTTTGTCTTCATTTTTGGCAGATGAAACTAATGGCATAAAATGAGTTTATCTTTAAAGTGTTCTGAAACTAGAGGAGCTCAAACTAGAAATCTCATGCAAATTCCATTCTCAGAAAAATATATATTTTTCTGCCCAACGATGAGCTATGTAAGGATGCCTTACACCTTTTTGGAGAAGTTCTAAGAGTGCCAAAATACCCACACAGCACAGGGCCACGTTATGTAGACACGTCATCCCACACCCAAAACCGACACCATCAGACTTAATACTCAGATGATATCTTGTGCTTTGCTGCAGCACTGCACTCAAGAGCTTTAGTCAACTTCTGGTTTCAAACCCAGCCTGGGGAGTGTTGGGTTAGGGGTTCCCTGTTGTTCAGTATCTGCACGTTGCCATCAAGAAAAACAGCAGAACGACGTCCTACTCTCTTAAGCTAATCAGAGTCAGCGATAATTAACTCAACATTGTTATGAATAGAACTTAAACATACACTTAAGTGGCTGAATAAAATATGTGATTACAAAGAGCACATTCTTCTTTGGCAAATTAAACATCAAGTTAAAAAAAAGTAAAATATAATGGAAGAACATATAGATATGGTATAGAAATAAGTCACAGGAGAATATAACAATGTTCTAAATTAAGAGATGTCTTTGAGAGAAACAGAAGGAAGACAGAGAGGACCATAAAAGAGGAAAAATGAACTTTCATCATAGCTTGTACAGTTGCTTACATGTGACACAAGGAAAAGCCTAAAGAAAGAAGATTTAGATGACAATGCGAAGGGAAACATGGAGTCTTTGAGCAAGAGAACTGTCCCAAAATTGCCTAGTATCTCCCTTTCATTGATCTTCCCTGCCCATTCTAATGGGAATCACTTTGCAAATACTTTTATACACACACACATATATATATATCTAAATCCCACAAAGATACATGATACATGATTCATGATAATCCATGATACATGATTCCTATTGTTTCTCCTTTTATTTTAAAATAGGGAAGATCCCAAAATATAGCTAGCTGTTCAGGTCAAAATGATAACAGGATGCATTTATTGGGACAAAACCAAAGAAATCTATGCTTATGTCTATGCAATTGTTATAGATATGCCCATGTTGAACGTCTCTTCTACATTTAATTTAATGAATGAATGAAACAAACATGTTTGTCCTTCACATAAATTTATTTAACATAATTTAATGTTTTGTTTTTTCTCCACCCTCCAAATTTATTCTTTTATTACACAGTAATAATATTTAAATATAGAGATATGCAGTATATGACATCCTAGCTTATTCTATAAATGGCTTGAGTATTTTCTATTGTGGACCTTTCTTGCTTTTATAATTGAAAAAGCACGATTCAGTATAGCTGCTAATCAGTTTTGTATCACTTATTCAATTTAGTGGCTTACTAGCACTAACACTAGTTTATGACTGCTTCCTTTATAACATACCTTACATGGTATCAGACCTCTTACACAGTATCAATTGAAGAAAACCATTTTCAGGGTATCTTTCGTCATTCCAATAAACATAAGACAATGAAATATATTTTTTTGAAACAATCACTCTTCATGCATAGTAAAAGAAGGAATGGGCAGTACAGATTCACTCCTCAGTTTATGTTTATATATAAATGCTTACTTAATTTGCATATTCTTGGCAAAGAAGACTGCCTGAAATTCACATACTTTGCCCAATAACCACAGTCTGTTCATTTTCTCCTGCTCACTCTTGCCACATGTCACTACAGGCTCTAAATATCATTACTAATGCTTTACTTCACATATAATTAAAGTCTCTACATTTTTTTTTTTTCATTTTAATGTCAGTGTAGAAATTAATGCTCTAATCCTTTGACTACCGAGAATGTTTCCCCAAAAAATTAGATGGCAATGATGAACTAGTTCCCAAAAGTCTAGCTCAGTTCTGCATGTCAAAATTTTCATCGGATATTCTTTAAAGTCCTTAATGATTGGATTCTAATTATTCCTGGTAATGTAAGAAAGTATACAAACTATTTACTAGAGATCAAGTAATTAAATTCAAGAAAAGTGAAAAAATAGAGAACCCAAATGTAAAGTCAGAAATCACTGAAATATCCAGATGTACTATTAGACTGATATAATTAACACAACTTGTACAAAGTTATTGATTTAAATATATTTAAAATATTTAATCAGGAAATTAGCACCAAGATTAAAAGAAATACATTTGCCTACAGTAACAACATGCTAACATTTCCAATATCTAAAGGCTAATAATTTACATGAGAGATAAAGACAAGCACTGGATATCAGCAATAAAACAAGGAGTAATGGCGATGTCACTGAAAAGTAAGCATGTATTATAGATGTTAGGAAGACAGCTTTCTGCTATGCGAGGAAAGGGAAGCAGAGTTTACTTCACATCAGGGAGCAAGGCACTATCCACAAATGTTTCCCAAGCAAATTATAGTTAAGTACATGAATATACAATATAAAACCTTCTAGCTTGTTTACTCTCTTTTACACACTTCTGCTTTAAGCAAAATGGGACTGACACAAACTGCAGTATTTTGACTGATCACCTGGAATTTCATTAAAACTTGAAAAAGAATCTCATCAACGAAGCGTTTTCCCTCCTGCAATGCGTGTGCCCCTTCCGAGGTTCCCTGCGGGCTGATCTCTGCACTTGGCAGAATTTAGCCAGCCGTGGGCAAGCCCATAGAAAGGTTGGCAAGAAGCTGGCAAGCCCTCCGAAAAGGTAAGTGATGTCCTGGTGTTTGCCACAAGTCCCAGGAGATTAAAGCTGTGAGATTTGGGTGTTTATGCAGTCTAGAGCAAGACTTCATATTCACTCTGATTAACACGGTCCAAGTACATCATGGTTATTAAATCCCTGTGTAACACAGCTTTTTGGTGTAATGGGCTGCTTACATATCACTTTTGAGCAGATGAGAAAAAAAACTTACTCTGTTCTTATGCCAAGAAAAAAAAAAATCAATATTCTTTTACTAAGGCTCCAAATTATTTTTTTATTGACAGAGCTTGCTTGCATTTGCCTGTACTGGGCCTTACAGACATGCCCTGTATTACCCAGGAATTCTTTTCTAAGCCTTTTCATTTCTTCTTCAAGGATTATTCTCTAAATCATAATCTTCCCTTTTAGGTCACTTTTAGGCTGTTAAGAATGGGTATATACAGTAGATACTGTGCTTTTGGAGAAAACAGAACAGAAGCATAGAGAGGCTCTCATCAATATCTAGAAACAATTCACCTATAGCTGTTTAGCTGATAACCCATTGAACAATAAGACTCCAAAGTTCCTGATGCAATTTCAACTGCGTAGAATAGATTAGATTCTTTGGAAGTATAAGTGAGCACATTGTCATTGAGTACTATATTATATCATATGGACTATGACATTTCCTTCATGTTAACATGAAAGCGGTTATTATGGGCTACACATGCCGGAAATCCCTATATACATACATATTAAAAAAAAAAAACCCTTTTTAAAAATTACCAAAGACTAGTTTTAGCTCAGGATAGGCCTGCAAATGCCTGATGATCAGATGCTTGGAGAGTGTTTAGAGGATCTATCAACAAATCTTTTCAGGGGAAACATCTTTTTCATTAAAGTTGAGTCATGAAACTTACATTTTGCCAAATTTTTCATAAGCTAAATAAAGACCTAGATCTCCACTGCCTTTGGGTATGATGACGAACTCAGATTTTCTTTTTTTTTTTTTTTTTTTTTTTTTTTAAATAGAGAAGACAAATCACAACTTAAACATAACTATGAATTATTAAGTAGCACTTTTATAGCACATGCCATTTTCTGAGAATAGTTTCAAATTATATAAATCATTTATTTTAACAGTATCTTTTGTTCTACCAATCCTGTGTTCACTGCCCTAAGTTAGTGTAGTCATAAGATCATCCTACATTCAGTTACCTTAAAAAGTCCACGTCCCAGGTCCAGCAATAAGTAATAGTAATTTTGGATATAATGTTTTGGCATCAGTACATAACCCATCTCTAGTCATAGAACTTATTAACTTGCACTTGGATACTTGGCACTTATTAATAAAGCAATATATGTTATGTACATCATTCTAGACATGCTTCTATCTAGCTTTAAGACAATTCTACATATTTCAATCTCACAAATTCTGTTTTATCTTTCAATGTCACCCAAGTGAATTGAGAAGGTAGTAAGAAACAGTGTAGAGAGCTCATATGAACAAATTGAATTTCTAATTTAAAACTAGAATTATAACCATTATTCATTGCTATATTATTTTATTCTTTTGGAGAAGGGCAATATCTTTCAACTCCTCGCTAGGTTTTACATAGTTTTCTACTTCCCCTCCCTACTGACAACTAGATTAGTTGAGACAATTTCTCTCCATTAAAGGTTTTGCACTTGACATTGTAATGTAGCCACCGTCCAAACTAGCCTTTAGGGGTACAGGAGGATTTGCATTTATCACAATTTATATTGTTCTTCCTCTTTTTCTATGCACCATGTTTCTCTATCTGATTCCAGTTCACTCAAGCAAACAAAACATTGTTATATTTTTCTCTGATAATAAACAAAACTCAAAATTTTTGTAAAAGACTGGCAGGTAGAAAAGAAAAACTAAGTGCAAGTAACTGATTATGAGGTCTGATGAGGGAAGTGTCAAATTATAGCAGCTCTCGTGACAGATCAGATGGTATGAAATGAGCATCGAGCAAGAAATAAACAAGAGACAGGGAAACAACTTATACAATGGTAAGAAAAATGACATTTCTTAAGAGCCGACCAAGTGCAGCTTCCACAAGAGATCCTGTTTGTGACTGGCATCTGGAAAAACTCAAACAGAAAAATGTGAAGAGGAGAGAATGACTGTCATTAGTATGGAGCTCTAGACATATTGGTCAAGTAATTTTAAAATCAGAATTTATTCTCCCTAATGGAATAAGACCTAACTTTGCTACATGGACACCTCAGGTAAATGAACTGGTTGTTTGCCTCTGAAAACTGATTCTCGTTATGATGTGACTATAGAAGCAAGATTTAGCATCTGAAGATTAGAGCAAACAAAACATGATTTCTTTGATTTTTTGTTTGTTTGTTTGTTTTGTTCTCTCTCCCTCAGTTCTGGCTGAGAAGTTATTTGCAGAGGGCCTTATTTTGGCTACTAGCACATGCAAAGACAGCATTGATCTGGCATCCAGGAGCAAACAGTGATTTTACCACACTAAGTTTTGTTTTTGTTTCAAAAAGCCTTTCTTAAAAACAAACATAATCAATGTATTTGATACTTAGGGCATGTGCCACAAATAAGGCTTTTTAGTGGTAATTAATTCCATTATTAACAATTAAAAGCAACAAAATATGGATTGTCTTATAAAAATCTTGTCTTAATAGACACTTAGAAGTATCACCCTATGCTAAGAAAATACACATTCTAAAAATGAAAAATTTTATCCGAAGAGATACTTCATCCCAAAGGAAGTGACTAAACATTTTCCAGTTTTTCTGTAAAAGGAGAGATCAAAAGATACATACCACTGTCCAGTTTCTTTCAAAAGTGAATTCAGGTAAAGGAAATGAATGATGTTTTGGGGTATCAGTCTGAAATAATATCCTCAAATATGCACTGTCCAAAAACCTTGCTCCAAATTCTTTTTGTGCAAGAAGAATCTTACTGATAAGAGGGTATATATTTAACGATGATCTGAAAGTCAAAGTCTACCATTAAATTGCATTAAATTACATTTGAGATGTTTCTGTTAAAGAAAATCACTGTATAAACTTAATAAGCAGTACAATGAGCAGGTCTACTTTTGTATCTCATATAAAACTGATTACAATGTTGATTCATAAGAAATTACAAAGAAAATAAGTTCTGCACACCCTAGAATTATTTGTGTGGGAGTGCAATTATTATATTGTATCACACACACCCTACACTGCATTGTTGTTTAGCAGTGCTATTGTGAGACTAGTAAGTGCAGATATAAAGGGAATGACATAACTGGAAAAAACACTAATATATTGCAGTATTTTCATCTGTTTGCCAAAAAGAAAACATGCTTTTAAAGCACTAGAAGCTTATCCACACTCTACTAGAACCTGGAATGTGAGCAAAAAAATCTTAGACAAAAGTTTCATACTCCAAGGCCAAAGTAAAGATACGAGATAGACTCCAGCTTATTGGATAATTGTTTTCTACGCCATTCCTATTTTTCCTTTCCTAACCTTCCTGATAACTTGATATATCAATAGTTGGTAAAATTAACCTTTGCTAAAAAAATACAAAAGAAAAATTTTTTTTTCTTTATAAAGTGTCATCCTTTAGACAAAAATAGTTGTGGGTTTATCCACTAAAAACACTAGTCCAGTCAGATAGGACCTAATTTTGGCAGTAAGATATTCCTATGGGATATCTGAAATCATTTAGTAAAGAACATTCCTTCAGCCTTGGTCTTCAGTGTCTGTAAGTTAATTTATTCCATTGGGAAAGTATATATATTTTTATATCACTAGCAACATGCCACAAATGTTATCAACTACAGCAGCCAAAAAAATTAAAAATAACAAAACATTTTAGCAGCAATAGAGAAAACAAAAAATCAGAAGCCTCAGTCAATTCTCAGAATTGATTGTAATGCACTAGATGGTTGATTTTATTGCTTTTGACCTGATAGTTGTAAGATAAGACTTTCTTTCTGCCAACACATTGTAGTGGACATTTTCTTCCCCACTTGTTTGATTATCTTTTCAAAGCCTCCTTTGATTTTTATGCAGGAATAAAATCCTTCCACAGAGTTCACGTAGGAGATCATAGAATGGTATCAATGACAAAGAAAAAAGGAAAAATAGTACCTTTAAAGGTACTCTCCCTTATATAACAGAACTGTGCAGTATACGAAACAGTTGTCGTTCAGTAAACTGCCTTTCAAACAGCAACCGTTACTTCCAGATTTCACAGATTTAATCTGTGAAAAAGAGGAGCATAAAGAGGAACATAAAGAGGAATATCTGACCAGACAACAGAGACAGCTAAAATTCAGTGCTAGTTTATTTTCAGCAAATTCTCTATGAAGGGAAATATTACTACTAAACACTCAAAGATATCTCCAGGAGTCAATTATAAAAGCAGCACTTCTAATGAAACTTTACAGCATTTCTGGGAAATGATTAAGATGATAATTTCGAAACAGTAAACTTCCCTATTGCTACATTCTTTTAATAGTTTTGCTTTGGTTTTGATTGTTTTGATTTTTGCTTTTCAGCTAGTATCCTCTGCAAGGTATGAACACAGACAGCCTTGTTATTCTATTTCTGTGCCACAGCAAGAACACCCATACATTTTAATTTTGAGAGTGTTACTTAGATAGCTTACTGTATTATTTAACTGAAAGACTGCTGTCAAAAGTGATACTTTTTCCCTCAAAGCAGAAACTACACACACAGACAATGCTATCAAATAGTGTAAGTCCATGGAAATTGAAGGAGTTAGGCCTGTTTATACCAATTGAGAATCTGTATTCCTTTATAGGAGGATGGTCCCTCTGGATCTTATCTTTATTGATACTTCAAAGTTAGACATAAAATAAAATCTATAATCTAGGAGAAACACTCTCTCAGACCTTTTCCTTGGAATGAGCTTTATGTTGCAAATGCCTGTTTCTTCAGCTCAAAGAATCTTTCCTCTCATCCACATTCAGGTTGAAGTCAACTTAGCACTATCAGTCTGAGAATATAAATTCAGCGTATCAGTGCATTAGTGGTAGAGATCAATTAAAGCATAGAAGAAACACAAGAAAAAGTAGAAATGAAAATTAAATGCCTTTGAAATTTCTAATGCCTTTCATTTACAAATCATTTATTCGAAAAATGAATGTATAACCTACGTGCAAAATTCTATATGAATAATTTTACAACACAAATAAGCAAATCTTAATGCCCAAATATTTTATCATGTGAGCAGAAAACAAAGAAAAGAATGAAATCTGCAATTCCCACACAGAACACAAAAACTAACAAATACTGCTCTAAGACTTTGCTGATGCTGAGGTGAGGGCGAACGAGTTCCTCCAGTCAAATTGCACTTCTTGATTTATCTAGAAACCTCTGGCCTTCAAGCTGAGAAGATGGAACAATTTTGCTCCTTATAACATTCTTCCTGTGACCTTTGTCTTTGGCTAAATAATTACAGTGGTTTTGACAAATATGGGTTAAGCAGTGTTGCCATGCCAACAGCACATCCTTCTCTTTTTAAATACTCTACAGATTCCAGAGACTGTGGACTTAAAATATTTTTCCCCCAAGTTGACCTATTGTTGGGTTTCCTTTGACCTCAGAATTATTTCAAATTCTACAAACTGCACTTCCAATGACCAGGGAGAATTACTGGTAATAAATGCATTACCACTTCCTTTTCAGTTCCTAACCATTCCAGTTGTTTTCCACTGCATAAGAACAACTACAGAAAGATCAGGGGACTTTTAGCTACCTTGTTTCAGTTTCTACTTATTTTTATATCAGTACACAGCTTAATGATTGTTACATACAAATATATTTCTGTAAGAAAGAGTAATAGCAAATAGTTAATCTGTGCAGAATGAACTATGACCCTAGAATAAAATGCAATATGGACAACCGGAGTCTTGAAAATACAATCAGAGGATATTACAGACCCCAGAGCTATAAGCAACACACTAGAGGTCAAAAATTGACTGTCAGGAAAATGCAAGTAGGCAGAAACTGATTTAGGGATAACAAAGAGAAAAATAAAACGTTCAATACATGTAAAGCAAGTTAATTTGCTTGTAACATGGCATTTCAGACCAGTAAAGAGTAAGACATAGAACAGGTTGGTAGATACCTACACATTACTCTAAGCAGAACCTACAGTGTTAAGGAAGACATTATCAGCTTTAACATCACAGACATCTTGAGTAAGGTCTCAGGATGCTTATGCCTTTCCACACCCCGGGCCTTCTCCCGAGGTGAAGCCATTCCTTAGGGCCATCAGAGAAAGCGAGCTAACAGAGGAAGTAGTGGTTGCGACAAGATTTGTGTATGTTCATTTTAACTGAACGTAATTTGAACTACAATTATTAGTATTACTACAACTACTGACATTCCTTTTATTAGTCTAACTGAAGTCGCAGTACTCTAAAAATAAATTCTTGTCTTTGCATATCAGATATGTGTCTTTTTTCCTATAGCAAGATTCTATGCGGGAAATAGATGGAGAATTGAGGCAACCTATTCATTGGTTAGATTGGAAAACAAGTACAAAAAAGAAACAGGAAAGACTATTGATTACTTTCGGATAGGCAAAAAGTCTGAACAAGTGTCTTAGTGTATAGTACGAGTCTCACTTATTTCTAAGCCTCTCTCATTTTTAAACATAGAAATAATGCAGAATTAATGTAGAAATACTGTAGAATTAATGTAGAAATCCTGCATACAGGATACAGAAAAGATTTAAGAAAATGTTCTAAAGAACAAAAGCAGGTTATATTTAACTATACTTGAATGTTTCCAGAAAAGAAATAGTTCAGCCTGGTTTTCATGAAGGTTTAAGGGAAATAAGATTATTATAATGTGGAAGTAACTCATTTTGCACAAGAAAACCTAATTATCATGCAAGCAACATTCAAGAACACAAATAATTCAGCGTCTTCATATTTATAGCTAGACAAAGAAAACCATCTGCCAATGACAGAAGATTCAAAGTACAATTAATTTATTATGGAACAAAAGATATCATTCTGAAGATTTGAAAATCAGGAACAATAAAAGTTACAGAAGTGATAATGACTCTAATGCATACTTTGATTGCCTTGGATAGAAACTGCATTACAGAAGACAAACACAGCTAAATGACAAGTTGTTCTACAAGCTGTGGACCCACAGGAAGCCTGCTTTCTTATATAGATTCTCTTCTTCCAATAACAGTTTTGATCTTTCACTTAAAAATAAAGCTTTTCTCCATTGCTGGAACCAGCAATTAGAGCACTATAGGTTCACAGCAGCACTCTCCCAGGTGCTAGATTCTCTGGTGCCCTAAATTTAGCTGCTATTACAGACTTTCAGCATGAAAAATACTTCTTCACTAACTGCTGATTTTCAATATATCTGTACGAATTAAATCTATTAAAAACTGTGGACACTGTTTCGAATGACATTCACCCCAGGGAGCTGAATGCAAAAACACGCACATGTACAAACAAAATGCCCAGTCAAGCTAATTTGCTCAGAACAACAAAGCTAAACGATATAAACAGGAACAAGTTTTGGCTACAGTTTTTTGGTTACATTTGATAAAACAAACAAACAAAAAGACCATCCATTTAGTCATACTTTGTTGAAAAAACAGCTAAACCTACCTCTCCCTTATAGCAGGGACCTTTTGAAAAGGTTTTGTGGAATAAAGAGTTTTGACACTATCAATTTCAACCTGACATTTCCAAGTATAATTAAATTTTAATGGTAGTCACATATAATTCCCCACACACCCACCCCTGCTTTTGCCTCCTCAAAAAAATGAGATGTTTAGAAAGTATTCATTTAGGTTGTTAATTTCCTTAAAGACTTTTCCATTTCCAAGGGAGCAAACTTTCAGAAGAAAAACATTGTTGTGAAAATATTTGGCTAGTTTCAATACTATGCTATGAATAGAGGAAGAGATGTTAAGTTGCATATTTGCTTCTCCATGTGAAGATTCATTTTAAAAATACATTTTCTAGACCGTTCTGTAACTAAGCCACATCTCAGCATCCTGAGTAGATGGTATAAGTCCATAGTGAACAGCAGATGAACATTTACCTCTGTCCCACACAATTTTTTCAAAACGTAATATATACTTTAACCTTTAGTTTAAAAGTTTATATACACAATTTCATTTTCAAAATTGAAAATTCAACTCAGAAGTCATTCTGAACTACAAATCATTGCATTTTTCAGTGTTGATGGACTTAAATAATGGCAAAATCTGGGTTTATGTTTCTTTGCCCTAGCTAAGAAACATAGAGCTATGGCCTGCTCTAACAGCAGCCTACCGGAAACTGTGCAAATAAATAGATAACTGAACTATTTTTTCCTAGAAAGTGAGGATGATCCATTAAGACAGAGGATCAGCTTTTAATGTTTGAGAGAGAGAGAAACAAACCCCTTGAACATCAGTATTACTGCCAAAATCAAAGATCTACATGAACTATTATTTTAAATATATTCTTTTACATTTTTACATTAAAGGCAGTTTTGATATACAGTTTATACTCTAAAACTGACTTTGAATCTGACACCATTTATGCTGAGAGACAATCTCCCACTGATAAGACAGCTTATGAAGATGATTCAGAAAATTTAGTTTTAGAGGAAGATAATTCTCCTTCGTAATTAATTTCGTTTACCCAGAATGCAAAAGTATTGTCAAAACTTGGAAATTACAGTGTTTAGAAGCTGTTTTCTTCTTTTTGATACAGAATGCAAACTTCTACCACTATCTTAAGGCTATGCTTGTCATTCCAATTTAACGGTTGTCAATATCTTGCAGCTGACCTGAAAGTCCAGAGTTCCATTCAAAGAGACATCTCATCCAGCAAATTATGACGAGAAATGTCACATATGTGCTCCCAGGGGCTTCCCTCTTCCTCCTCTCCCAACTATCCAAATCTTTCACCTCTAATCTCTCTAGAAAACTTATTGTCTTTAATTTCTAACAAAATGCTATGATTTTTCAATCTTAATGAAAAATTCCTCGAAGGCTTTCTTGAAATTTGCTGTAATCCAGACAAAAGCATTAGAGGAATGACAGTACAGAGGCTCATGGTTTTACAATCATCCAACTAATGTTTTTCATTTCTGCACAAATCAAAATTTTGCAACTACCGAAGTATATCCTGTACCGTCTCTCCGTTACTGAACTGATGGGATTAATAAACCCTTCCAAACTTTCGTATAGCATGTTTATTACTGGCACGACTTACCACCTTGAGAATTGCATGTCTACCAGTCAAAATAATTATGAAGAGAAACAATATAAATATGCTACCATAAAACTACTAGTGAGGGTGTGAGTCTTTCAGAAGAGATCTACTTAACCTGAGTGGAGATTGGAGTGGAAATGAGCTAAGTTAGACAAATGTTTGAAACTTTTCTCTGGCTTTTTGAGCTGGATTTTTTTCCTTAGAAAGCATTCTAATTTCTGTGTCACTGCTGACGAAAAACTGTGTTATACCTCTGAAATACAAATAGTTATTGTAGATAAACACAGTACTATAATAATTAACATTCTGTACAGTTAATACTGATGATAGGCTTCAAGATATCTATGCATTTCTTTGGGACTGACTTATGTTTTGAATTCTTAAAATATTTTAAAATACTTATTAATCTGTCTGAAATGATGAACTCATTCCAGTTAGTACAAGACAGATTTAAAATAAATAAATAATAATAATGAAAAAAAAAATGTTGTGGGCAACTGGGAGACAACTCTGGGCATGCACTGTGCTAAGACAGCTGAGTCTGGCACAAGGGCATTTCACTCAACTCTCCTGAGAGCAAAAGGCCCAGCTGTGCTGCTCCTATTGCACTTTCTGCCAGATGATCCACAAGAGCAGTAATTCCAGAGAGACCAGATGATTGCCTTTTCCTTAACTGTGAAGCATTAAAGTTATATCTTGTCTATCCTCACCCAATATGTCTCTTCCCATCCCTTATTATTTGCTATTAAGTAACATTTGGAAGGTATTTCTAAGGAATTCTTTTTTTCCACCACTCTTTTTTCTCCTTTTCTGTATTTTTCTAATAGTAGTACAAACTGGGCATGGGAAAAGGGTGAGTAGTTCCTCAAGGCTTCACCATTGGACTGTCATTGACCAAAAGAGGTCTTCACTCTATTTCCTCTATAAAGATATTTTAAAGCCACTGGAAAAATAAACAACATAGGTTCTCCGTGAACCTTGACAATATTTGTCTGAATTTGAAATTTTAATGTTGTACCCCTTAAAAAAAAAAGTAAGCTTGAGGTCTTTCTTTTCAAAAACTAAAACTATTTGAAAGCAGTAATCTGCAACTTAGTCAATCTAAGGGTCAAGAATTGTTTTGAATAAAATAAAATATAAAATAATATAAAATAATATAAAATAATATAAAATAATATAAAATAATATAAAATAATATAAAATAATATAAAATAATATAAAATAATAT
>PTEX01000024.1:4313670-4456417 GCA_003342815.1 Eudromia elegans | reverse complement strand
AAATAAAATAAAATAAAATAAAATAAAATAAAATAAAATAAAATAAAATAAAATAAAATAAAATAAAATAAAATAAAATAAAATAAAATAAAATATCTCACAAATTAAAAGAAACTAGTTCAATTCAAGCATTCTATGCAAACCTGAATGAAAAGTATATTTTGAGCACCTATAAGAAAATAAAGGACTGGATTCATAAGAGTGGTAATGATGGTATTTCCTTTCTGTCCAACAACTTACTTATTGGGGTTATTTTCCGGGCTGTAGAAGAGACAGCCTCAGCTCAAATGACTGTCTACACACTGCCAGAGCTCACATCATTAACTATTTCCAGATGAAATGCCCTAGGTAGGCTGTTGAGGCATGCTTTTTTCCACCTCCCCTTCCACCTCCCTTCTTCTTAATTCTCTCATACAAAGCTATTCTACCCTACATAAATCTTTAAGACTTGGAAAAAAGACTGATAACTACATGCCCTATTTTCCCAGGTGAGTGTTCCAGCCACCAAGTTAGTGACTTATATTCTCTCTCTGGCTCAGGGATTTTATAAATATTTTATACAAATATATTTGCTAGTTCTAGCCATAAGATTTCAGAAAAAAAATCCATTTCAAATTACTTTCAGCTTCTTTGGCTAGGTAGTAGAAGATACACATAAAAATGCACTCTCTACCTGATTCAGAATGGGGATTTGGACAAAGGATTTTGATGGAGAACGACTCTCTATAGCCTCTTGAGAACTGAACTTAGGTCTCTTGCATCTTGGATGACTGCTATTACCACTGAGCTTCCAGACAAAAAGAGAGTAAAAAAGGTATCTCTCTTTCTAACAACTGTTACTCTAAACTAAAGAAATAGCTTTCAGATGAAAATATTCAGGGAATTCAGCTTATATATTTAGGGACAATGGGAAGATTTGTTCAGATTTATCAGGTTTATCCTCCTTAGTTCAAGTGAAAAAAAAAAATAAAATCAAAACACAGCTAGGGGTTGACCTGTTGGCAAGCAGCTCTGTGAAGGACCTGAGGGTGCTGGTGGGCTATAGGCTGAGCACAAGCCAGCAAGGTGCCCTTGTGGCAAACAAGGCCATATCAGGAGTACTATGTTCAATTCTGGGCTCTCCAGTACAAGAGACACATGTCAGAAATGTAGAATTACATTATTTAGAATGGAATGGTGATAGTTACGGTCAGAGGGGAAAAGTCCTTGTCCTAGTTAGCACAAGCAAAAGCTATGAAAAGGCTTACAGGGCATGGGTTTAGCAGCTCAGTAACCTCCAAGTAAAATAAAGATCTAAAGAGTTGCATCTTTAGGCCAGTCTAAAGCTTCATCCTATTGGAAGTGAAAAAGTTTTAACTGAACTGATAACACCATTTGCTAAGAGCTCTTTTTTTATCTATTCACTTCAGCTCAAGATGAAGGTAATGTATAACATATGCTGTATGCATCATATGTTTGCCTGCATATTGTCGGTTTGTGTTATTCCAGGAATCTCTTGAGCACGTGGGAAGTAGAGTTTCAGTGGGTTGGAAATTTATGCTTCAATAAGCGTATTGTCAATTTGGTAACCATCTGTAACTTACAGAATTTCATCTTATGCTGCAGCAATGAATAAAGTAAATTTCAGATTTAAAAACAGGCCAAACAACATTCTGCTAGTCCTGTGGTTGCTGGCTAAATAGAATACAAGCATTAATTCTTCAGGAAGGTAAAACTTGCACAAATTCTCTTACTTTGAGAAAGCACAACCCAACACAATTACTACAACAGAAGCAGCAGCATCTGCAGATGCAGAGTAATGCAACTTATCATTTCCAAAAACATATAGAGTAAGAGAAAGCAAACTTTTCAGGAGCACCAGGGTGAAGCAGCTAGCTTGTTGCTCTATTCTGGAGAAAAGCAAATTTCATTGCTAGTCAAGCAGTACACAAAGACACATTCTATTGAAAGCTCACTGAACGTTATGCATGACAAGCCATTAAAAGACAAGGAAATGCAGGTTGAAAAGACTTCTAGGGAGCCATTAGGCCTGGTTAGAAACTTTTTTTTGTGTGTGTGTGTGTGTGTGTCAATGTGAAAAGCATTTCCAGTCTTATATAAAGGACTGCTAAATAGCGTTTAGGACAAACATCCCCTGAGGAGCCACCAGATTTGATGATTTACAGAAAATACTGAAAACTTAGGTAAGCATGATGACCTTTTTCTAGGACAATTTAAGTTCAGTTTTCTTCCCTCCACTATTAAGTAGATTGTAGTATATTCTACAAACTCTATATAACTTATACCACTTTAACTATAATGAAACCATTAAAAGTGGAAGGGACAAACAAAACAAAAAGACACCTCAACAACAAAAACACACAGAAACAAAATACATTTAAAGAGCTGAAGAGCAAGCAACATGCTTTCAGTAGATTATATTGGAACCTGCTTAACTAAGATTCAAATGGAATAATATATTTCACCTTTCCTTCTCCAAAGATAGTACCTTAATTTAATTAGACATGAAGGCACAAAAAAGGGGAGAAAGAATTTCAGAAGTATTGCAACACCAGTGTGATTAACATTATCAAGTTAACATTATGTTTCATTTAAAAAATAAGTACAATTTAATCCATTTGGAAAAACACTATTTATGAAACATTTAAATTTTAGGTTACCTGCTGCATCAGGACAGTCTTAAAATTCTTATCCTTCTGTGAAAATTTGTTGTACATTCTTTGCATCATATTTTAAAACAATATGCTCCAACAGATACATTTTGATGACACAGGATTAGGATTTTTTTTTTTTTAATTAGGTAGCTCTCATAAGCTATTCAGGAATTTCCAGCAATTTATATTGGTACCAATCACTCCTGTCAGAAAATCAGGTTGCCTAATATTATCATCCAAAAATACTTTCTTCAAGAAGCAACTTGTTATAAACTCTGAAATTGGATATTTGCGCTTTTCTTTTACATCCCAGAAAACTGCCCTGTAGTGGCAGGTATGGTCACTTATCTGGAAATCCCTGTTAAAGGAGTACCATTGTTTTAAAACTGCCTTCAAAATTACTCAGACTAGTAAGTCAAAGTAATATTTGAATCCAACTACACACTCTAGTAAATATGTTATTTGCTGTTAGTGGCAGATGGCAATAGGTTTTGCAATGACTTGATGCAATGCATTCTCTTTGGACTAGTCTTAGCATGAACTGTTTTTTGTCTAGTAGTTGACAGATTATTCCATATCCTCTTCTAGGCTAAGCATTCTATGCATTGTACCAGGTAAATGAAAGCACTCACAGTTAAAAAAAACCCACATAATAAAAAAAGCATGCTTAATGTAGCTTTTGATTCAATTTTCAGTTATGTAAATGCTCCCCTTTCTCAAAGAGGTCTTTGTTCACTGGAAGGACAGGTATTCACAGCTTCTGCTATATGCTGGATTCAAGTGGCCTTGGCACTCTAATTCACACTATGCAAAGTCTGTTACATCTAAAATGATTAACCTTTCCTCCTAATTACTCTTTAAAAGTATTCATACTTTTCCTTACCACCACCACCCCTCCCCCTTAGATCATTGGTATAGAGAAAAGGGCCTATTACTTACTTTTTTCCTCAGGGTGCATCAATCAGATCATACAAAATTCAGTTCTTTATTCAGATGAATAAATCTATTAAAAAAAAAAAAAGGATGAAAAGGAAGTCTGGATCTGACCTAACAATTACTGAAATTAAGCAGACACATTTAAAATCATCTTCTCTTTATTTGGTTTAATTGTGCATCATGTGAGTGCAGGTATACAATATTAACAAGTATATGAGCATTTACATAACAAACTCTAGCCACAATATAAAATCTAGAGTGATTTTTGTGAGATAAGGAGGAATTTAAATTCTCTGGATTTTACAGAAAGACCAGTTTATTCTTATTGGACTAAATTTCTAGCTGAAATGAATTTTATGAGCAATGTGAAATTATGTTCTCTAAATTTTTTTTTAGTAGTTGCTGCTGTCTTTAGCATTGCCTCCCATCCCTTTATTTCTTTCAAATCTGTAGCACAAGAACTCATTATACACATATACACAAAAAAAATGACAATCAAGTTAGTAGAATAAATGCATTCTATCTTCCTGAGCATGTTAAAGAAAAACTGATCAAAAGATACAAGTAACAGCAGACACCTTAATTGAGTAACTCAATAAGGAGTATTAAAATTGCTAAGTAAATAATCAAATAATTAACAGTAGCATTAACAAGTCTGATGTACAACGGCTATTCTTTTTAAAAAAGGGTTCACTCCAGCTTGCCTGGTATGGTTATGAATTGGTGCACTTAGTGCTTTTCTTATTTTCAGTTAAAAGATAACTTCCTATGACACTTATGAAGCACCTACATGCCTCTTTCACCACTGAAAACATTTATGATTTTCATTTAGAAAAAAGGAATATTTGAGTATTTCAGAAAAGGGGTATTTGAAATTCACGTAATAAATGCTTAGAAACTCAGATTTACCATCCATCATTTATCCATATTCTATCTTTAGAGTCTTTGGCCTTGATTAATCTATCAGAGACTACAAGCAGATATGCAAGAACTGTCCATTTATTATTTTTAATAAAATATATCCTAATCCACCAGGCTTAGAAGTTTAATTAAAGGCAATGGAAAAAAAGAATGAAGTAAGAAATCATAGTAAAATTTAATAT
Source organism: Eudromia elegans (assembly GCA_003342815.1). Classification (NCBI taxonomy): domain Eukaryota; kingdom Metazoa; phylum Chordata; class Aves; order Tinamiformes; family Tinamidae; genus Eudromia; species Eudromia elegans. Next base: position 4,451,724 of record PTEX01000024.1, on the reverse strand, counting down.
AAAATCTGCCTAAAGCAATTCAAGAGCAACCAGAGGGGACTGATATATATTACTTGATTGATAGTGAAGGACAGGCTATTTCAGGGAGGGAGGATGCCATACAACATTGTCCCAGCTCAAATGAAGGCAGAGTGTATAGGTGCCAGGTAACTCATTTATGTGCAGACATGCTGACAGTACGACGGAAATGGCCAAATACCTCAGAAGGCAAATGCTGCGATAAACGGCCTACAATCTAGAAATGCCATTTTACACTATTGCCTTTTCCAATTCTAGTTTCTGCATAAATGTCCAAACTAGCTAACTTTGTCAAATACCTAGTTTGGGCATGAATGCCAGAGTGGCACAACAACATGAACTCTATTGCAGGTTCCAACAGTCACCCATCAATTTCAGGGCACAGTTGGGTGGCTAAATTGCACTGAACTTTGTCCTTTTTTGACAGCATTGACAACATTGGCTAAGAAATCAGCCCAGGCAGTCTCATTCATCATCTTCCTAGTCTTTCTATCTATACTTTCCATGGACCACTTGCAGAAGACATTCACATGGTCCTGATTGGCTTGTCATGGTTTTATGTTCCCATTTCTCAGTTTTGATGGCTAGATCTTTGCCAACACGTTAAGAACAGTTCTGGAAGTGTTTTAAGGATTGACAAGCCTTTTGATTTTTCAGAGTGCTCAAGAATTTTTCTGTCTACAAGATAATCCTGTTTTATTCTTAGGCATCCTCTCTAACATAGTTTCTCAGATGAGGATTAGATTCTTTTGTCAGAGCTATAAATCCTCTAGTAACTCTCCTGGCAACATTGTTCAGAAAAAAACTCCTTTCTTCCTGGATTAAACTAGCAGATTGTGATTTATCAGGTAGTACTACACTTATAAAAGTTGCTGCTACAAAGTTCCCATTAGGACAAAAATGTGCTTCTATTAAACTACATAGAGTACCTCACCTTTTCCGGAGGTAACTCATAATCCAAATATAAACTGCAGCTTGTACTAAAAATTCTTCAATCAACTGAACTGTAATTAACAAGGTATTGCTTGAAGTGAAATAGAAAATTACAGACTACATTGGGCTTTGACAGATTGATGATCAAGCAGTATTGTACATCTACAGAAAAAAAAGCTGAAATATTTCATGTCATCTAAGTAACTTTAGTGAATAAGACAAATGTGACTAAATAATTTGTAAAAGCTACTTGAATTTGGTGTGGAGAAAAAGGATAAGATTGATTCAGCAAAGAAACACATGAGTCATAGGCCTAAAGCCTCTGATGCAAGTCTGCCCATTTCCAGGTCCACCTCCATTTTGTTCCTTACTAAGGAATGGATCAGCAGACAACAAGGTTTCAGGGGATCTTAACAGTTATTCACTCCTGAATCTGCGTCTTTAGCGTTTATACCATAGAGGAAATGTACAAAATGCTGCCAATCAAAATGGCTAATTCAGTCCATATACAGTCTCCGTACTTAGACTCTCATTTCAGGAGTTACATTCTCATGTTAAGAAATTCCACTAGGAAACTCGTATCAAAAATCTATTTCTCTGGGTAGCAGATGGACGATACAAGTTTGAAGATGATAATTTTATCAAAATTCACCACTTGATTGAAATTCTATGTCAGAAACTACAGATCCATCAGAGAACGCAGTTTTACCAGTCTCAAATTCTTCATAAAACTGTCTGCATTTTTCTTTTGTGTTGTTAAAGATCTAGAAATGTGAAATTTATCTGTGAAACAAACTTACATTCTCTGCACAATCTATTGCGGATACTTATTCAAAAGTAAATCTCTTCATGATCTCTCTAATCACCAAGAGCTGTTTAAGTGTTTTACACCTTTTTGTTCTAAAATTCGTTTGGAAAGGCAGTTACATATTAAGCTACTATGATTTATCCAACTCTGCAGCTGTGAGTATGTCTTGTACTGTTAGGAAGCAGTGAAAAAGCGCGGTCGGGAACTAGGATGCATATATATATATCAATATGAGAATTTTGTTGAGTTGCTGGTACAGTGCATTAACGTCTAAAATTAAATGAGAACTCTACATTCCAGGAAGAAACTACAGAAGTGAGAGAGGTTGAGGGAAGATAGAAAATTCCTAAGAGTCTGGAGACCATAATTAGTAAGCATTTTGTTGCAACCATCTCATCCATGGATTAAGAAAACATATCCTGGCTGTCTCAAGTTAAATCTCCAATTCAAACCCTAGAATTTTAGTCATTCTCTCACTTCACAAAATACTATACAAAATAATCTAACACCACCCAGGAATGCTATCCAACCATGAGTTTGCAAACTCAACTAATATTCTAAGATATTTGTTTTAAACGCATTATATTATTATCTGCAATGCTCAGGCTTGATAGTTGTATATCCTAACATTCAAAACCCATAGGCTTTGTCAACAAATGGATGCTATTTGCAGGATAATGACCTAACTAAATACCTAATCCTTTGAAAGAGTCTGATTTTCAGAAGAGGGACTCCAAGGAGATTCTGAAAATTTCTTTGGGTTCCTTTAGAAGACCTGAACTCAGAATGAGTCTATGTTTAACATTAACTCAGTTCCTGTCTTGCACTTGTCAGTGCTAGTTCTCCTTATAGACAAGAAAAATAATAGCAAAAAGTAATATTTGCAGACTATCTACCAAGGAAGCATTTGTTTGAAGTACATAGCTTAGCAAAATACTGGAGGTACACATAAACTATTAGTTTTGTAAAGAAATGATATCATGTGAGCTGAAATAAACTGCAGGGTTTTATAGGAAGAATGGCATTTATTCACATATATGTCATATATAACCTAGTCAGTGGTTGACAACAGTATTAACTCTGTATAATCATTTTGATTCAATGGTTGACTTCAAATTCTCTGGGGAATGGATGCATAAATACAGCTTCCCATATCTAAAAAAACTGCCTCATGTATGAGATAATTTTACCAAGATAGTAAGTATTTTTATGACCCCATCATCTTCTTGGAATACACTGCTAGTTTCTCAGACAATTTTGATCAGGTTTTTGTCTGCCACTACAAATGCATCTTCACAGTCAAGAGAAGAGATCAATCTCCTATCAAATGCTCAGGGAACAAAGGCGCAGCATGAATGCATCAGGCTTATTCTATGAAAGAACTGAACAACAAACAAAACAGAGGCTTGCAGATGTTTAGCAAAATAGTTTCTCATTTCCACATTGCTTATAAAATTCAGTACTATATTCACTGCTATAGAATAGCATAGATTCCTGTTTTTCTTTTATCCTTTCTACAAGTTAAAATCCTTTTTTAATTAAAATCCTCCAATTTTAGAAGGCCTTTATGAATCCTTTATGTATGCATAAATACATATATAAATAGTCATGTTATTTCCAAGTATTTCTCCTTCCAAGGTCCATCTGTGGTTTTTTTCATATTTCTTATGTCTTGTATCTGAATTTTAATTGACCAACTTGCAGGCAGCCAGCTAAGACAAGCTTGCTAGCTTTAAAGAGACATAACGACTGTATTCTTGCTAATTTATTTTTATCTATTTATGGTATAAGTTCAAGGGTCTACATCTTTCGCTTATTTACTAAGTTTCAAATGATCCACAGCTATTCAGTTTTCATAAACTCAGTCTTCTTTCTTAGGCAGAAGTTATCAACTTTAAATGTCAAATCAGGTATATCCAGAAAAGGATAAGGAATACAGAATACCCTAAAACATTATCAGCTAGAGTGCATATTTGGAAATAATTTACTTTCAGAACATAGAATAGTGGTATTGTGTAGATGCTGTGTTTATTACTCAGCTTCCATACCAGAGATGGTCATTTTATGGCACAGACAGGCAAATCATTCAACTGCTGGGTTTAAATAAAATTTGAGTTAGAACATATAACAAACAGAAATGTTTTGGCTTCCTTTAGATTTTGGAGCAGGGACAAGAATATTGCTATTGGATCATTAATAGTTTTACTTCTAGCCTTACTGTAAATCTCAACAATCAAGACTTCAATGGCTAATTATATAGAACCATTTTATTGCACTGTATACTGTATTTCTGAGCAGACATCCTAAACGTGCTTGCCTTTCATTTTGTAAACTTCATTTTGTAAACTTCTATCAGCTGACTTACTTTTAGCCAAGCACTTAGAACTACTTCAATTAGTGTAGTTAGGAAGGAAGGAAAATTCACCTGTTTTTAAATAACAGTTCATTCAAACCCGGCCTGCCTGCATTTGATGATGCAGTTCATTGATGATACAGGTCAAATATACTAGTTTTTCAAATTTAAGTGCTCTGATTATGTTTTATGTCACCTGAACTCAGGAGCCTGGATGTGTAACAGTTATGTTGAAAACTCAAATATTGTATTCCCACATATAATTGGGTACTATCTGATCCAAACTACTACCACATGAATACTAAGAGTTAGTACCATTTCTTTTTATAAGTAAAGAAATAAAAGACAGGCACCTATAACAATGCATTCAGTAACACATTAGGAGAGTAAAAAGCAAGCCTAGTTATGTTGCTTTGCACAGTAGAAGTTCCCTCATCAAACACAGAGGAAAACCTAACCTTAACCTAGCCTAACCTCAATTTCAGCCATAATATCACCATAACATATTCAAGTGTCCAGTGCCTAGACTGAAGCTAAGCAGCAGTTGTTAATTCCAGCTGACACTGTCACCATCACTGGAAATTCAGGCCACTCAGTATATGGGAATATATTCAATTAGTAAATTATTTTCCTAACTTTTCACACATGCTGGTTCTGTAGCTTTAAGCACATCTAAAAGAGCTATTTTGTAAAAAATTTAAGGACAGACCAATATATTTTGCTAGTCCACAGTTCTAGGATTTGGAATAGCCAGCAGTTACAGCCTATTGCTTGTTTAATTCAGCAAGAAACAAAGCTTTTTGATTTTTTTTTTCCAAATCCAATCAACCATATCCAAGTTAAGTGTATCTTACACCAAACTAAACCTCGGCTCATAATCCTTCCAACCCTAATATTCATTCTAGATCTCTGGATGAAGCAATACATTGACTTCAAATCTTCAATGCAAAGCCTTATACCTAAAGCCTATATCTAAATTCAAGGGAAGACAATCAGGAAATAATGGTGTATTATCATTTCTGCTTTACTCTAGCTATGGGATTACACTAAATTCCACTTTGTGGGAGCTAAATTCAATTATTCCTCTGAAAGAATTTGAATCTGAACCTTCTGTCCACCAAGAAAACTCTGAAATCACCACATTGTCTCATCTTAGCTAGGTGCTCCCAGTCTTTCTTGCAGATACCTTATATGTTTTCACTAAAGCAGGAGTTAGAAGACATTGGAAATCCTTTCTCTGGCCTGACCACTCTAGCTATCAGGCCATGAAACCTTTTGCATTTTTTGACCTATTTATATTGACCTATTTATTTATTTATTTATTACAGAAACTAAACCACTCAGCCAAAGAAACAGAAACATTATGCAGAGGTGTAGGAAACATACATTTCCAAAAAACTTTCCCCAATTCAGCAGAGACGTAGCAAAGAAACTGGTACACAAATAGAGATACAGATACATAAATAGATACTCATTTTGATCTAGCATCTGCAACTGCTCTTTGATTTTAGCTTTGAAATTCAAAACACTACATTTAATGTCCAGCCTTCAATAGTCAAAGTGAAAAAAGCTCTCGAATCAAGATACCCATCTTGTGAATTTTGCACTGACATTCGATGAAACTATTGTATCTGATGCTTTCAAAAAAATAAATGATTTAGATTAATCTTTAACTCAGGTGTCAAATAGTAATAAATGTAAAATTGCTACAGAAATACTTGATTTCCTTTCTAATATCATTACTCTACCCTTGTAGAATGTCAACAGCTAATCATATTCTGTCTCTGCCTCAGTATTATATACAGAAATTGACTTTGCCATCTGGCTTTCTAGATTTTTTTACATGGTCCTTTTTAATTAGGTCCAGATCAGTGATTCCCACCATTCCCTGGTGTGGGAGGCTTCTAACTTTTTCAGTACCATCAAGACTGAAACCATTCCCCTGGGCACTGGAGGGTTCTCAAGTGGAACCTACAATGAATAGGATTTCCCCACAGATTTTTGCACCTTACATATGCTAGCAAAAATGTCCAGTACATTTTTGTACACAGTACTAAAACCCAGTAGTGCATATAATTCAATTTTTGTTTAAGATATGAAGATGATCATTCTATTAAAAAAAACAATTATCTAATAACTTTAAGAACTCTAATTGAAAAGTGGCCCAAAGCTGAAAGAAGAGACTTCTGACAGAAGGTTGAAGGATTAGAATGCTATGATTATATTGAACATATTTGAGTCAAAGTGGTTGTAAAGTCTTTCCTTTACCAAACCGTATTTCTACATTAGTTTGCTGCTTCTATTCAATTGCAATGTTAGAGACATTCAAGTAGTACTTCAAGTTTGTAACAGCCAAACACTGCTGAATGCCTCAGATATGGATTCTGCATTCTTTTAGGCCAGTGTGTTAATTTCTAGTAGAGTGATAAGGACCTGTTGTTGGAGCAATATTCTTTCCCTTCCTCCGTTCCTCAAAAAGAAGGGCCAAGATACCTAAAAGATTTGTGATTGCAATTTTTAGTGATATAGGACTTTCTCTTGATACAGCAAACACAATCTTCAGGATGTTCACAGAAGTTAGCTCAGATTGCTGGAGAGTACTTGTAATTTCAGCTTGCAGATACAGTGCATTTATTCATAGTATTCTTAAAATCTCTCTATGAAGTAGTTTTTAATTTAACAGGTGTGTATTAACCACACATCCACGGAAGCTCCTATTAACACTCTTGTTATTTCTAACTTTATCTAGTTAAACTAATAATAATGAATGTTGAAAGGTAGAAGGAAGGCTCTTCCAGCTAAAGTGTGGTAAATGTCTCAGGTGAGGACAGCCAGGGCAATTAAGGCTTACTAGTAGACTCAAAGCCCTGCCACCAACATACCACAGAAAAAAAATAATCACAGGTTAATTGGAAACCACAATTCCACTGTTCCCAACTCCAATAATACAGCAGATTAATAAAGAGCAGAATAAAGGAAAAATATATTTCTGTAGAGGATAAGTAATACACTATTGACTAATGAAACTTGAAGCTCTCCTTCATGTACTCAATATTTCTGCTAATTTGTTAAAAACCTCCTTTTTTAAAATCCATATCTCTTATCAAAAAAGCCTAAGACCTCAGTAACATTGCTACCTGTCTCCTAGCTTGACGTGTATCGACTTACTGATTGAGTCTGCTTAACCCGCATTGCCAGAAAAAATAATTACTCTAGTCAATGGTGTACCTGCCTGGGAAAACTGTGTCTTGTGTGGCTACTTCTGGCATCATAAATCCAACTTCAGCACAATATGCTTTGCCAGAAGTCCTGCACTACAGCACAGTTCTTTCATCCTGGCAAGCCTGTACTATACTGTGTAGCAAGCAGAAGCATCCATATGCTGTTAACCTTTTCAGACCACTGAAGAACAGATGGTCTCAGATTTGCTGTTGATGAGCTGTTAATGTAACTATCAGTCAATGCTGTTAATTACAGTTTTTTCGGTTTCAAAACAGCCCATTCTGGAAATATTTTTTTTTTAAGCAGAAAGCTGCATGTAAACTTTTGTCTTTGTAAATTTACTAAAAAGCCACAGTAGCTACAGGTGATCTTAAAAGACTTGCAGGCAGGCTCCTTTGGTCCACCTCTAATGAACACACTATATTTTTAAACACCTTTTCTCAGACTGTGTGAATTACATGCTACCCACAATCTCAGTTACACAAAACCTTCCTACCTGCTTGAAAATGTAATAAAAAAATATATCATTTGCTGCTTTGGAAAAGAATAGACATATTTCCATAAATACCTTATTGGATACAAAACTACCTCCGCCTTCAGATAGAGTATTGCTTTGGTGAACTCTCTTAGGATATTTTTATTTTAATTACAATGAATTACTTGTTAAATGAAAACAGTCTTACATAGATAACAGTTTCACATTCTGAGGCTTCTTCCTCCAGAAGAAGTTGATAGGCAAGTCAATTTAATACAGTCCAAGCTATTTTATTAGCATATTATCTGTGTAGGTAATTTGGTCAGTCAGACATGTACTTTTGAGAAATAAAGTGACATTGTTTCCCCTGTTGTGGATGCTACCCTGCTAAGAAACTATTTTCAATCTTCAACTATATTAATGCCATGAACCCAGATTATATGAGATCTTATATGGGATTTTCTAACAAAGACAGTCTGGAATAAGCTATACATAAAGGCATAAAATAGAGTTACTGAAAATGCACAAGTCTTTGAAAAGATTCAGCTAGGAAAAATAAACTAACTGAGCCTAGAACTGTGAAGCATTTTATTAATACTTGTAAGGAAAGGTTATATTTATTATAACTTTCTTTAAAATGTGACACTTGAATTCCTATGAATAAAAGTTTCTAAGTTTGACAAAATAAATTCTGCAGTAACTTGCCACAAATCTGATTAACTCATAACCTTTCAAAACATGCCTGCATTAAAGAAGAAAAACCTCTGCAAGACAAGCAACAACAAAAAGAAGTAATCTGAAATCACAACTGCTTACCTCCACTGTACTGACCAGTGCAAAAGAATTAACGACAGACATTATGGTTTTTCTTGCGTAAAAACAAAACCTGCTACATGAAACAAGGAAAAGTCTGCCATTTTGTACCAAGTCCATACAGTCAACATTTGAGATAAACCTAGTATATGTCAGTTGTATTGGGTTCTTTTAACTGCTCAGGACCATATGGCATGAACTTCAAATCCAAAAGCTAAAAATTAAAGCAAGACAAAAATTTTTCATGTTTTCCCACTGTGATCTTCCCATAAATCCCACATTCTAAATAGAGGCTGAAATATTTATTCTATATGATGATTTCAAATAAAATTTTATTTTTCAAAGAAGGAGTGTTTAAGTGAAGTGAAACAAAGAAATTCAAAGATGCCTTGGAAATTTCAATAGCATGTCATAGAATCCATACATTTAGGTGATTAGAGCTACTAGGTAATCTTTAGCTTTGTGTGCTTGGAAAAACCCACCCATCACTACTCAAAATGACTCCCAATTAGATGCAATCAAGCATATTTCTTCCTTCACTCCTTTCTAGAAGTTCAGACCGTGTGGATGTGCTGAATGTCCACCCTTACTTGAGAATTAATTAAGTCCCTCAAGTTTTTCTGGCTTCAGGAGTCAGGCTGTCTTTCAACACTGGACAGCAATAATTCAGCAGCTACTTAAAACATTTCTGATTCACTCAAAATACTGTATTTTACTTACCTATATAAGATATTTTCATACAGGTTACAGGTGCTAATTCTTAGCTTGCCACAAACACTTCCAAATTATTTTGAATAACACTGCTTTAGCTGTCAAAATGGGCAGCATCTGAAACTACTCAAATATACTCTAGCATTCTGCTCCTTACAGGAAAACAAAACAAATAAACAAAAAAGCTGTCTCTCATCATTTCTAGTATAACTCCCACTGCGTGCTAAGATAAGCACACACACATGCAGCTTCAGACGACGTAACACAATGCAAATTGTTCAGACATGCAAATTGTCCCTGCAGGAAAACAACAGTATTGCTAAAACACCAAATGAAAGTCTCTGTAGTAGCCTGAAACAGGAGAAATGCAACATACTCCTATAATATAACCCTTGTGAGGACCCCGGTTACAGCAGCTTTTAGTGTGACCTGGTAACTGTCTACAGCTGAAGGATAACTAGCTACAGCTGAGGTCTGGAATTCAAAATGAATCCTGGGCCTGAAGGAACAGGAAAGAAAGCAATCCATGCTTGAAAACTCTTCAGCACTGGCCTAATTGCCTATTCCTTTCGTAGATGAAGAGGCAGTATGATAAAATCAAAAGAAATTACTGGTAGTCTATCACTAATAAATATATTGAAAGTGCAAGGGAGGAGAAAGGCAAATAAGGAAATAAAATAAGGGAAAAAATTCTTTGGTGTTCCTTGCAAATTATTCGAACTGTCACAGTGACAGACCAAACTGTAGGTATTTTGCCTCGGGGTCTGTTCTTAGGAGGCTCAGTGGAAGAGGCAAGGGAAAGATGTCCAGGAAAAAAAGTGGTATGATAGTGGAAAAGCTGGAATGCCTATATACGTGTGCCTATATATATATGTATACATAATCATTGCATGCCAGAAAACCTGCTGAACAAAACATTAAACTTAAAACATGGCAGTGCTAAGTGTGGAACAGATTCTTTGGTCACTATGGATAAGAGTTATAAGAATATTTAAGAGGTATTTTGAACCCACTGTAAATATATACTGCCAAGACATGACCTAACAGACTATATTAATAATGTATCATCCCATCCCCAGGTCTCTCTCTGTCATGGCCTCTGAACTTCTTCTTCAATGATGGCTCAAGATCAGTTATAATTTATTCTGATGCCTGAAACTTGCTCCGCATTTTTTGAGGCACTAAAGCTATTTGATTAGCGACTACACTGTATTTTCAGCAGTTTTCAAATAGTATTTTAAATGAGCATTTACTGCGATGGCTCAGACAGGCAATAGTGCCTTTCATGCAAAGGTTATTGGCCCACTTCTGGCCCTAGATAATAAAGGCTGAAAGGGATCGCTGCCCAATGACTGTTTTGTACTCTATGTGAGCTGCATTGATGGATTTGGTCCAGAGTGTTAGTGGATAAATAGCCACATCACAAACTATCACCAGAATTGGTGTTATTAATGTCATTCTTAGTAGAAGGTCAAGGAGCAAGTTGGCATAGAGAATAAATTGCATTCTCAAAACTAGAGATAAAGACTCACTAACAAAGTGGTCTAGTAAAAGAACCACCCCTTTCCTGTAGCTCTTTCAGAGCTGTCAGTCCAAGATTCCTAACACATTAAACTCAAAAAGAATGAAATATACTAGTAGGGGGGTTTCTGAGCCAAAAAAGAAAAAAATCTCATTTACTTGATTTCTGAAGCTGCCTACAGAGTAGCCCTGTTCCAAATATGTGATCAATGATAGTATCTGGGAATGCTTACTTGCTCTTAGATGTATGTGGCAGGCTTGAACAGAGATTTTTGCCAAAGATATGGCAAAAAAATTACTATTGCTAGTGTTCTACATATTTGTGAACTGAGTTTAGAAAGTCTGTAAAAGATGATAAGGCAAAGAACACTCAGGAATCACTGGATGGTTTCAGTCCTCTATGCAACTGTTGAACAACCATGAGATTTATTGGCAGCTACGAACTCTTAAAGATCCAAGAAACATGTAACATTCAGATTGCAGCAGTTCTTCATAAAATCAAACTAAGATTTGTACAGTGGATCTGTAGTGGTTATTCCATTACCAGTCCTCCTGCCCACACAAGTATACCCTTCGCTATGCAACATCCATCTAACTGTAGACATTCCAGTGATGCTATTTCCACAAAAATTTTAAAGTTATTTTTGTTTGCTCCGAAACTGGGGTCAATCTAACTGTGTCCCAAAGTAGGAAATGTTTTTTTATCCTGGCTGTAGTGTTTATACCCGCTCTTCTTACACAGGTTTGGTTTTGATAAAGGATTCACACAAGACACTTCAGCTATACTAGAATCCGTTCAAAACAGTTAGGCAAGAAAAGATATAAATTTGTTTTAATGCTGCATGGCATTCATAGGGTTATTGGCATTTATGATTAAAAAGACAACTGAACCTTAAACGTATTTTTAAGGAGAAGGCAGTGAACCTGAAGAGAGAAGTGAATTACTTTACCAATATGCCATTTTCATGCCTTTCAAACACCACTTTGGTGCTAGCAGAGAAGAGTTCAAACTACTAGCTCAGTGCTCTAGAAGGAAAAAGGCCACTTTTCTTTCATTCTTCTCCCAACAAGATAACCCCAAAATGCAATAGGAAGCTCCCCTTTCCCTCCCTGGCTACCCTAGGGATCCTGACTGTCTGCTAGGGCTCCCAACTATTGCAGTATTGCAACTATTGCAACTATGGCCCCATGGCTCCAGCCTCAGTTTCATGCATTTTGCCTGCTCTTTTGAGAGATGGTACAGTTTAGAGGAGTTACAGGGAGAGCCCACTTTTCCCTTAGTGCTCCACACCAGGACATGACCCAGTTGTCCAGTTCTCCCAGAGGAAAGGAACCATCTCCTGTCTCTCACTCACCGAGAGGTGGAAGGCAATGGGCTCCTCAGGCCAAACATTTCCACTACAGAGGCTGCTCCAGCACCACTTGAGACCATGAATTGAACGTGGGATCACATTCAATAAACTAGATGATACATCAGCCTTGGAACTGCACAGTTCCCTGTGCACTCAGTGCAACCAATGAACCTCAGGACCGTTTTCAGCAGTCGTAAATATCTTTAGAAGTAAATCTGCTGATATTTAATAAAATTAATTAAAAAATTGCCAACCTCTTGAACTCAGGTCATTATCACATATATAAAAGTGAGGTGTTCAGCTTCAGATGTTTACTGACTCTGGCAGAAATATGAAGATAAATAGGCATATTAATATGTATAAACATCCCCTCTTTTGTAGGCACTAAGTTTATTTAACAGTGCCAGTAAATGTCTGCTTATATGGGTCTAGCAGTAACTAAAGTTTACCAGGAGATACCTTTTAGAAACAAGAACTATGTGCACAAATTTCTATGTGCACAAATGGGAAGATTAAATGTGAATGAAAATTAAATCTATTAGGAATTTTTCCTGAAGTCCTGGATTTGAGAAGAATACTAGATTGTTTTTAGGATAGAAATGCACTTGTAAAACCACTGGAAAGGTAGCCAATTTACTTATTAAAAATATAAGAAACAAGATTGATACAATTACTTCATTAATTAGATTTTATTTTAAAATATAATTTATGTAATGAAAACTGCTCTTTCTTATTCTCATTGTCATGGAAAAGCTTTAAGAATGTTATTAAATAATTTAGTTTTCTTCTTGAGAAATTAATGCTTCTGCCTACATAGTAGAAGCTGATTGAGCTATTAAACATATGTCTACATACATATGTATAATACCTTAATGACAAATATATACATATATATGTTTACACACACACAGACCTTTTTTTCCCCATTTCAGAGACTGGAGTTTTAAGACAAAGCTTTATACAGAGGACAGTGTAGGACAACTATCGCCTATTTGTATTTCCTTTTGTATATTAGTCAGGATTTTTAAATAAAAAAGAAGATGGAAATGGTTAAAATGTATGTAATTTAAATTCAATAGTCCTGTTCAGTCAATCTGACTGGTCTCTGCTATTTAAAACAGTAGTCAAGCCATAGTCAGACCTGACAATTATCCTCATCTGACGCTCTATTTGTTTAGAAATATATTTGACAAAAATGATAATATAAACAGTGTAATATAAACATGATTTATTCTAAGACAGTAGGATAATGATTCAGATAAGCCATGCTGAATCAGCTCTATGCCATGATTAAACATTACTGATAAGTGTCAACTATCTGTTAAGAAGAAGCAAAAATAAATGTCATCCTCTGAGGTAGACTAGTTTGCTTCTTTAAAAGGTACTGTGTAAAACAACAGATAGCACGTATCTGAGGAATATGGATGTCACAGGACTGTTATGGTATAATTCTGCTATCTGCTTAATTGTCGTAGAAAATGCAGTCAGATTAATATTGATATGAGCATTACTAAAATTCTTGTCACTAATATTCCTCAGGAATAGTGTTAATTTTACATGTTAATGAGTAGATAAGGAGAATTATGATCCCAGAGGGAGAAGAAGAGGCTGACTGAGGCATGAAATGCCCCTAAGAGTGCAGCCAAATAGAACTGTGGATGTGCTCCGTTTGTGTAATTTGCAGATGGACTGCATTTTATTTGGCTCTTCAGTTTTTCTCATTATTAGGGAGTTCATATGTAAAGTGAATTCCAGTGTAAAGAGTTGCCCTTATGAATATGTGATATTAATATATATTATTTTTTCATTAAGATATTACAGTAAGACTGTATAAGTATATATGAGATAATTATCATGGAACATGTAAATCTTTACTTTCAGGAAATGCTTCACATGGGTCACCAAGGAATATTGCCTGAATATAGTATTATGTTGGTGCTCTCTTTTCATATGCATAACTGAAAAAGGAATTTATTCCTTTAGGTATATGAAATCATACCACAGATACTGCAGTGAGAAACAAACAAGCAAACAGGCAGAAGTATAACAACAACAAAAAAAGGCCATTGGCAATTCTGTCTTGTTCCTTAAAAAGAAAATAAAAACAAAGACTGGTTTTACTTTTTTCTTCAACAATAAACAAAGTTTACTAGTGACTGACAGTTATTCCAGCAACTGTCTGTCAAAACAACATGTCACCAATTCACCCAAGTAACTCACACTCACTTGCCAACTGCCTGCAGTATTAACATAAGAACCTGTATGATATTCCTGATTTGGGGTATAAATATCTTATACATGAAGCAAACACAGAGTGCTTTTGAAGTTATTATCTACATTTTTAAACACACAGGAGCATTAAATATTCAGAGACCTAAATTAAACTTCAGCACGAGGATCCATCTCAAATGCAACAAAAGATGTTGAATTTGTTATCCCAGTATCACCATCAGAAAATATACAATACATATAGAACAACAAGAGCAACTTACTTACAAGTCCTTTTGGAATAGTAAAGGGAAATTAAAAAAAAAGACACTCAAATGTTGCACATTTTGGTACTCATTTAATAGTTAAACATCATTTGGGATTTTTCATGGGATTTTGTGCTGATTATTTTTTATTGATAGACTAAAGATTTACATAAATCTTTTCTGAGAGCAACTGTCTGATACTTCTCACAGACTAGTTATTCACACACTATGTCGTTTTTTCTAAACATGCTTTTAATTACATGTAAATGTATCATATGTAATATGTATATATTGATATGATGAAACTTCACTACTATGATGAAACTACTATGATGAAATTTCAAAAATCATCCCACTTAAACTCTGAAGTACACCTACATGAATCGTAAAGGTATATTTATAAAGATATGAACATTTGAACTATTTTCATGTTCTGTGTTTTTCAGGAGCCCTCTTGCATTGTACCTCTGCACTTACCATGTGGACAGTGTCTTGAGTCACACTCGACAGGTGAGCAGCTGCACAGTCTCATTTCTTTAGGAGATTATCATATGGAACAATCTACAAAAAAATCAATCACATTTGTTATTAGGAGGCCTGAAGTGTAAAATGAAAACTGCATACAAGTTAAAAATGTCTTTCTACTTTCTTGTACTCATGATGATTTCGAAAGAGCTGAGGACTATACCAAGTAGAAAAGAGGTTATATGGTCTCTGTGGAAAAGAACCGCCTGGACTGTTCCCTATATTCCCTAGATGCTATCTCTCTAGCTGGCTGACTATTCTTGATCCTACCTGCTATTCCCTGTATAATATTGCTGCTTGCTACTGTAGGAACCTGTTGTCTCAAAACTAGCACAAGTTTGAGAAGTAGCTTCATTAAAAAAGACAGGCCAGCAGGAAAAGTAGGAAGGAGATATTGTGCTCAGAGTTTGGCCTCAGAAGAGAGAGAGGAAAATAATGGCAAGAGAATTATGGAGGAGATGTTAGGGGATGATATAAGGTATAAGGAGAGCAGCTGATGGGATTGAGATATGCAGGGGCCACATGGGGAAATAGGACAGCCACCCATTTCTACAATTCCAAAAGTTAATGTAAATGGACAAATAAATAATAGAACGGGATTTAAATTGTCCTAAGTGATGTATCTGCTCTATTTTGATTTGATTTACGTCCTACTACAGGCATATCGTAACCCTCAGGCCAAAGATTCTTTCAAATAGAGTTTTTGGTAGATAAAGCAACATTGGCCTACAGCACCTATCAAGTATCCATTGGGAAGTGAGTGGTGTGCTTTCTAAGCACATAGCATCGTGTACCATTGCCAAGATCTAGTGGTGAGCTGATGCTGAACATTGAAGCACATGCATATTCCATCACTTCAGGAAAAAGGTATTTGGCTTCGAAAACCTTGCCCATGAAAAAGAGACAGATAAATATTAAGAAGAAAGACAGATCAATAAAAGAGAGTTTCAACATATGACAGGATATACCCTCACGCTATGAAGATCTCACAGAACCTCAGTTTTCTTGAGCTGTCATTTTTTTCTCTCCTAACTAAAAGTTGAGTTCTGCTTGACTTTTGTGTATCCTGATATCTGTCTGTCTCTGGGAAAGAACTGGGATTTTTCAGAAGGTGGTAGTCGTCCTATAAACTAGGGCCATCTAGGGCCATATTTAGGACCTGCAAAGAAGAAAAGCACATCCATAGCACCCTTAGAAACACACTGGAGAGGCTATGTTAAGATGGTGATGCACAAAACTCCAAAATGTAATGCATTTTAATTATAAGCTAACCTAACACAAAGGTCTCTTTTCTGTCAATATTAGAGAACATACCCATGTCATCTACTACTCCAACTCAGGAAGGCCATATTTTTTCTTACTCAGGCTTCCCAGGACGTACATAGTATAGCTACTGCTACCTAGAAGCGCTGGGCTTACTGGGTAGCATCTGTTAATGCCTTCCAGTAAATTAGCTGCTGCATCTGTTGCTTACTTGGGAATTAGCTGCTTCTACCCATTGTCAGATGTAGAGAGAGAAAAAATCAGATTAGTTGTACTGATAGTTGCAGCCCACTACTGGCTGTCATTTTTCCTGGTTGCCCTCAACCAGAGACATGCTCATTGTATTAAAGAAATTCCTGTATTAGGCCCCATGAAAGGGAAGAGGCAGGGAAACCTCTCCAAAAGGCAGTAGTCCAGATGGGTTGTTGCCTGCACGGGACAACTTATCTGTCACAAAGCCTCCTCTTCTACATGTTGAATGAGGGTGGTGGAAGAAGGCATTAATCTAAGAAAATAAGTTATATTAAGATTCTATTATTTTGCATGGTATCTCTCAGACATTCACTTCCAAAAATACATTGATACCATATTCTATGAACAAAAAAACCCCCATAATTTCAAGTCTTAAGAATTATGTCCGACTTCCTCAGTTTGCTAGCTGCAAAGCCAAACCCTAATTCAGAATGAGTGGGAATTCCTTTCACATAGCACCTATGGCACAGGAATTCTACCTCTTCATTGCACCACCTGGACTGAACAATGTTGTTCCTCCTCCATCCTATGCCTCTCTTTCAGTATCTGCCAGTTTCTCAGAGCAAGGCCATAACCTCTGTCTCTGACGGTTTAATATGTCCTCTCCTGACATAATCAAACAGTGTTTTCCCGTTAGATATATTGTAAATGGCCAAAGATGCCAGCTGCCGTACAGCCAGCCTCTTTTGGCAGACAAAATTCATCTCATTTTCCATGTCTTCCTTCCCACCACCATTCAGGACCTGTTTTGGCACACAAAAGCCAACAGGTGTACTTCGTTGTTAAAAAGACGTGAGGCATCAGTGTTTTGAGGATGTCAGTGAGATGGGTCTCCCAGCTACAAATGATGCCATTCACCTCATTATGCAAAGTCCCTAAATCAAGTTATTATTGCTTGGCATCTGCACCCAGTGAGATGATCCAACCGATCAACAAGCACAGTATCAACTGAAAATGGACATGACTGAAGGACAGCCAAGCCTCCTTGCATAGTCATCAAGTTTTTTTAGTTTTATTTTTTATTAAAGTCAGGTTCAAGGTCTAAGAGTGATGTCCCTGAATGCTTAGTAGCTAGGGATTCAATGCTGTGTGATTCATTTGAGAATTAAGGAAATCTTCAGTCTCCTAAAACAGGTTCCATCACACATATTTGTTTCACTGCCTGGTCTGTTCCCAGGCACTGAGGAAATCATGGGCATCATTAGGAGAGAATGGGGTGACATCAGTGAAATTCTAATCCATTCTTACATTTATTGTGGATCTGCTGTGGTATTTTGAAGAACACAATTTATTTCTCTGGTCTATTGATTTCTTTTCATTATTTATCCATGCTGAGTGTCAGGAACATCTGATATCTCTTCGTTTCATTCCTTTTTGAATAAAATACAAATTCTGATAGAAAGGCCCAGATGCATCTGAAATCAGCATGGACTGATTTAACATCCTTATTAATAAAATTAAAGCAGCTACTTACCTACTGGATGGCTTTGCAGTACTTCTCTGTATCCTTCCCTATCCTTTTCTGCCACTCAAGGGGAAACATGAAACTTTTGCCAAAAATAATGTCCTCTGTTCTGTATTTATTCTTAATTTCTTTAGCTGGATTGCTAAAGATTACTCACTTCATCTTCTTGAGTTAGTGCTCCCTTTGAGCACTAACTTCTCTATGATAGATATTTTCCTCCTGCTTGCCTCTCTCATTTCCTCTAATCATTGCTGTCTGAATCTCCGGGTGCAGCCTTCAGGGTCCGCAATCAAGAGCCTCAAAACCAGTTCCAGATTCCCTTCAGCTTCCATACTGCCTTGAGCGTTAAGCTTCGCTTCCTGACAACTGTAGTTTATAGTTGCACTTTATGAGGAGCTACTTACAGAAGGTAAGTGGAGACTTTATAAATTCAGTTTATTATGCACATCTCATTAATGAAGAAAGCTGCTAGACTTTGCACTCCCACACTAAAACAAAACAAAACAAACCCGGAAGACCTTTCCCACTAGAATCCTTTACACTCAATAAGGCCATAAAGTTTTGGACAATTCTTCTGTAGGATTAAAGCTTTGCTGGGCTCCTGCTCAGCCTGCAGACTCTCTCAGCTTTCTCAGGTTTTTTTCAGGATCATCTTTTTTCTCATTTGGTCAGACAGTTCCCCAGCTCAGATAACATGTATTCTTTTAAAATCTATTTCTTCACTAGGAAATTTCCATTGTACTAATTTACAGGCAGACAACCTGGGACAATTCTTCATTTTAACCAGTCTATTTAGCATATTCAATGTTTTAGTGAGGAAAATATCATATCATGTTATCACTTCTTAGATTACTCTTGTATCTGTGCTCAGATAGACTGTGTGATCTATGACATAGCCCCAGCCAGCAGTGGCAGATTAAATACAGACTGAGGAATAGAGTGGTACATGAAATTCATAAAATAACTCTAGATTTATAAATTATACATATATTCTCCAAATTGTCACATCTCCCAATCTTATCTCTGCTGTTTGCCAGCTTTTCTTCCACCAGTCACTGTCACATCATAGCTTCTCCTTTCTTTTTTATGTCCTGATTAACAGGACATCTATATTCTCCCCTGAGCTCTCTTCCTCCCAGCAAGCTTGTTTTCCATATCCCTACAGAGAGGGTCCAAAAAAGCATTTGTGAGTCTGAAACATTTTTTTTTTCAGATGCATTATACGATCTAATAAACGATAATACTTTTTCCTGCAAATGTAGCTGTAAGACTACATTTCAAATACTTCAGTATAAGTTCAGAAAAAAAATATGGAAAAAGAATTTATTCTTAGTTACTTTCAAAAATAAAACATAAGCCTTTTTTCTGTAGTTAAGGGATTCCATAATGTTTTTTGGGAAGTCATCTATTTGAATATTAATAAAGGCCAAATGTTTTGTAGTTGGAAAAAGTAACTAAAGATAGAGTGGTCAGATTCTCCTACTAGTACTGATTGTTTAGGGACCTTCATGACACTTTGGAATACAAGTGTTGCGAGATAACAATATATACCCCATACTCTTCTTCAGAACCTAACCAACATAGTAATTCATATAGAATACAGGCACACAGAACTGAAAAGAAGTTGCCAGACATACTTATTTTTCACGATTTACCAAGCTTTATAGCTCCAGTGTCATTGCTCAGCCCTCAATATTCAGAAATTACTTAGAAGACAGGTTTCGCAACATGGATCAAGAAAGAGTAAACAGCTCTATATCAATGACATGCAGATGTTTTTATTGCCTTGTCTGCCAAGAACTACCAACTTTTGCTAAGAGGACGATATGTGATGATAGAAAATGGTTCATTAGCACTTAGGAACCTTCAAGGCTTGAACAGAACCAATATTCCCACTTCTATCCCACAGTCAATCCCTCTCTGATTATTCCCTTTTTCTCTGAAACAGTTTTCCTGGAATTAAATCATTGCAGAAGGGTTCATAACATCCCATGTATATGTGTACGAGCTTCAAGTTTTCTTCCTACATTGCCCATGGTTTAACCATGTTCAGATCAAGGGAAGTCACAAATAGTCCCCCAGGTCTTTCTTCTCCAGTGACTTCCTGAGTATTTTCAGCCTGCATAAGTGCTACTCTGTTTTCCAGAATGTATGCTTATCTTTTGTGATGTGTGTATTACGCACACTAGAGACTTTCAGCAGCTATATTAATATCACCTTAGCTGATTTTAACAAGTTTGATAGAATAAGTGGCCTCTTGAAAATGGAACTATTTTACAGTTTGACCTCTTTCATTGTATACTTTGCATTGCTTCTGATTTTTCTTTTTTTTTTTACGATGAGTCTTGTTATATAGGTTATGCTTTAGCCCTGAACTGCTGAGAAACATCTAATACACAATACATGAAACAAAGAGTAAGTATAGAACATTCTGAAATAATATGATTGGGTAGAAATACCCTACTGATATAGTTTGGTGAGTTTGGTGCCTCAAAGAAAACACCTTACTCTGTCTCCTAACAGTCAGATGAAATTTGCAGAAAAAGTAAGCCTCTGTGCACAGATTACATAAACACGTAACTAGCCTTAGCTTGGAGCTAACCTTATTTTTTTCTAGCACAAAACACGACATGAAAAGAAAGTCAAGTCCTTGACTAATACAAGGTATGGTTCTCAGAGGTCTTCCTTGCTGCTTCTTTTTTGCTGCCTGGAGAAGAACACAACTTATTGTTAAATCACAAAGTTCTGTGAGGGTCGCATTTCCTTCTTTCTTGTTGCTCCTTCGCCCAAAAGACAACAAGGTCCTTTGCTTAAAACTTGGTCATTAATACTTCCATTTTACTGAGCATCAGTTATTCAGCAATCAAAAAGCTCAATAAGAGCATGTCATATTTTTTTAAAAAATACTACTTTCTACTAGGTGATCTAAAAGCACAATTCTGCAGTTGGAACTGATGGGATTTCTTAACTAGAAAAGTACATCGGAGACAGTATTTTTCCATGTTTTCTCTTTCCATGTCTGTAAGAAGATCATGTTACAAAACTTAGGAAGAGTTATGCGTTAATCACAATTTCAAATGTGTTTGTTGCAGTTAAATCCATTTGTCATGGTTTGACCTTGAAAATATTTATAAATTCCAAGTTTTTACCATCTAGAGGCAGAAGTGCCATAACTTCTAGTGCCAAAAATAACAAATATTTTTTAAAAAGGAAAAATTATTGGAATAGTAAGAGTAGTTACAGCCTAAGACACACTATGCTGTTTTAAGAACAATAACAAAAAGTATAATAAAATATGGCAAAAGAAATAGCAAAAGTAACAATTGGTAGAGGAATATTTTTACCTAGTTGTAAATTGTGTTACTTTGCCAACTAATTGCTATTAGATAAAGGAAACAAAATACCCCGTGCCAGTGCTTACACAAACATGATGTTGTTAATGTAGGGCTCATACCTTCCATTATGTCTGCTCTAAACAGAGAAGAGGATCAGATAACTGAGATAATTTCATCTTCAGCTGCTCTAGCAAGTTTTGCTAGACAGCATCCACCAGAACTCTAGAACAGATATTAACGTGCCATAATTATATAAATGAAATATGAGTGAATGCAGCAAAGATAATATTCTCTCCTGTCTGCATAAAATACCAGCAAAGAAGCCGAAAGTGCCATAAAATTCCTTTTTGGGGTTTACTAAAAATATAATAGGAGAATAGAGAATAAAATAGATAAAAATATAAGTATATAAAAGATGAAAGAAAGAGTAAGAAGACTAACTTTAAGAGTAGAAAATGCTTATTTTCTAAAGGTTTCTGGAAAAGAATAAATTGCAAATACTAGATTAAATGTTTAACTGAGTGAGTATATATGTAGAGTGGATGTGGTGTATGCGTAGCTGTAATGGACACACACATACACACACAAAGTCACCAACAAAATATGCCTAGCAGATTCTTAATGTCATCTTACTGAGACAGAGTATCTATAGTTGAATTCTCCCTTACACAAAACCCAAGCCTGGCTTTCCTGTACTGGCAAACTCTTAATTTTCATCTTTGGCAGGTATTCCACATACTGATAACGACTGGCATGGGGTGTCTCTCCTTTCTCAGGCAGTGATTTTACCACAATCTCTTTTTGTCTTGTGTTTTCTCATTTTTAAGTTTTCCATTTATTTTTTCCTTGGGTGGTCATGTCTCACCAGTGCTATGAATATATTTATTATTATCTTTATAACTTTGTTCATCTGGTAGGTTTTCTTTAGCCTTCATGACTATCTTATTTTTACTTAAAAGAAAAAAGAAAGAAAGTTTAGAGGGACTTTGAGTTCAGGTAGGAGAACTGGTCATTTTCCTTTGCAGTGATTTTTTATGTTTGGTTTTAATAGGCAATCCAGGGGAATTAAAGCAAGAATGGAAAACAACAACTTCTGCCAAGGCAGAGAGCAAGACACTGTATTCTTTCTTCCAGTTTCTGACATGATATGTTCAAATACCTTTCGGATACAATATGTCATCTTGTGTTTCAGCATATGACATGATGTAACATGACACACCAATTGTTTTATGACAGAAATGTAAAGAAAAAGAGCTTCTCCTTTCTGATAGTAGAGAAATCTTGGTTTTTTGTTTTTTTTTTTTTTTTTAAATTGGATTTCTCAAAAACATTAATGCATTGGAGTGCAAGGGCCCTGAGAGCATCGTCCTGCCTTGGAGCCCTGCTCGCCACGGCTCAAGACGGATGCAGGCAGAGTGCAGCTGAGGACTGTCCAGGTGGCCATGGCAAGGGGTTCCCAGCTTCCGTGTCGGGAAGCCCCAGCAAGGGCTGATGTCTCCTCCTGTGTCAGCTGCATTTGAGCTGAGGCTCCAGTGCTTGGTCCCTACCTCAACTACAGCCCCAGGGGAGTCACAGCCAGGCCCATGCTTGGTTATGGGGCCCACTGATCTAAACCTAGACCATGCTGCAGAGAGTGACTTCCCACCCTTGCTTTGGATGTGGCTATAGGACCCATTGATCCAAACCAAAACTATGACCCACAAAAGGGCTTCCAAACCTCATCTCAATGCAGTGAACTTGGCTAACAGTCCCTAGACCATCTAACCCTGGTCAGAACTATCAGGCTTGATCCTGATCCTGACCTGCTGACTTGTGGCCTCTGGCCTGCCAGAGTCACCATGGACTTGTCTGGCAAGTCAGGCTCTTGGTCAAACCCGACTATCATTCCCGAGCCTGTCCTACTCACCTTGCTCGGGAAGCATGAGACAGGCCCCTGTGCTGCTGACCATGCGGCATAGGAAAGAAGTCCTCATCCCACCAGGAACTGTGCTGTTTGGATTAACGCCCTAGGCCCTGCTGACACCGTTCGTTCAGGAGGCCACACAGCTTTCCCAGGCCCATATTTTTTAATTGCAAAACTTTTAATGTCAAAGCGTATTTGTAAGGCCCTGGATGAGTGGATGACCTTTAATTTTAGACATGTATTATGTGTTCACAGTGATTAAAAGAGGAATTAAGTTCAGCTTCTAACAGCTGGAAAATTCATATAATCAGTTTGAGTATTATATTTTTTAAGCTTTTCAGCAGCAGTACTTCCAAAGATTTAGAGCTTTTTTTTGTTGTTTTTTTGTTTTTCACCTGTCATCTGTCCTCACTTCATCAGATTTACGTGATCCCAGACGGCTTCTTCTGCCTTCTCAGAGGAACAAACAGGCTGAAGAAATGATCATTGTAATAATGCACTAACTGGGAGATGACATAATCTTTAATTGCATCTGACTGGTTTCCAGATAAAAGAGATATCACCAACAGAAAGGAGGAGAATGCCAGAAGAGTTTCTTCAGTGGACTGAACAGGGAAGCCAGGAATATTTGCATGTATTTGCATGTGTTTCCCACAAGTTCTCTCACAGTACACAGCAAAACATTTCATGCAATATGTCGCAGCCTGGTGTAGTACTTTCAGCTAAGAAATATTCTCTAGAAATCCCACCAGGCTATGACAATTCCCATGTTTATAAAAGTATGAATCCATTGGCAGTTGTGGGAAAGGAGAAATAAGACTGGAGCTGACTAATACACGTTGCCTTATCTAGATGTTTCCACTGTCATTCAGCACTTTCCTTCTAAGTAAAGCATGTAGTGTCCTAATGCATAACGTCAGGATAGATTTCTCAAAGACAAAGAATTAAAATTTAAAATAGTTGAGGAGATAAGGGAACCCAGAGACTCCTACTCTGGCTATGGGCATTTTACTTGCAAAATTTTATTTACATTTTACTGTGCAAATAAAACACAATGCAAGTAATATTAATTTCTAATATTTTGATTTTTTTTTTCTTATTGTTGATCATTTTGAGGACATGACTCATGAATCCTGATAGCTTGAACTTTGTGATATTTCTAGTCCCTTTTTGCACAGAAGTTTGGCTAGCAAATTTGAATGGAATGGAACCTCTAATGGTTCTGGAATGGAACCTGTAATCGTGTAGTTTTTCTTGTTTCTTGTGCACGGTACTGATGCTCTCAAGAAAAGAAGAAAAAAATAAAAAACAGTTCTATTGATATGACACATTCCATAGGATAGGCTACTAATCATTGCATGTTATCGTGTCTATACTAAATGTTCAAAATTCAAAAAAAACCATCCTCTTGGTACAACTATCAGGAGGAAAAATGTAACACTGAATCTGGCTAAGTGGTGCTTCTGCTGTGACTGAATAGGATTTTAAAACTAATACCGATCAAATGGAATTCTGCTGCTTGCTATGTATTTTTATTCCCTAAACCATCGTTTATAAAAAAATAAGGAGGTCAGAAATGTTGTTATTGTAACCTGCCAGCTCACTCAGATACAACTGCCGGGATATGGAAGCTTGCTCTGTCCTATTCTCTGGGGTTTTCTCTCAAAAAATGCATAAGTATATACTCAATCATAAAGCTGGGCATATGTTTCAGCCTCAAGCAACACTGGCTGCTAAGGTTCTATATCAAAATAAATTCATGAGACAAGATCTCTTACAGGTTTTACTACTGTACTCTAAATAATAAGCTGTCTCATCTACATGTCAATAGGAAGAGGATTCATTTTAACTTTATAATGTACAGGGATTTTTAAGCATCTAATAAAAGAAATTTATTAATGAGTGATTAGAATAATTAATATCTAAGGCTTTTGCTGGTCCTGACTTTTCCCATGATAGTCTTTCTTTGGGAAAGAAAATATCAGAGAAAAAGAAAAAAACGGTAAGCAGCATGAAGCTTGAAGAGAAGGAAGATGTCTGATGAATATATAACCCCTCCCTGCCAAAATCTCTCACACCTATAGTACTGCCACTCCTGTGATATCCTAGTTAATTGTGTTAAGGCTTGAGATAGGCAGAAAAAAGATGCCATTCTGCTCAGTTTAGTATGTTGTTCCAAATGTATATTATCTATATGAACTTGGGCCTCACTTACTGCAGTGAATGTCAAATAACTATGTAGATTTGGAGTCCTCATGTGTCACTTACTAGGGTAAATCTCTTGTCTTCCCAGCCTTGTGATTCCATCACCCAGCTGTGCTTGCCAGCCTCATCTGCTGAAGGCATTGGCAGAAATGGGTTATCATCTTTCCCCTCAGATTTCCAAGATCTCCCTGGAAAATTCTGTGGCAAGGGTAATATTAGGGGTCTATGGAGAGCAGGTGGGCAGCTGGCTAACACAGGCACCTAAACAGATTGTGAATCCCATGCCACCACCGTAGCTTTCACTCTACCTTAATTCAATGTAGAATTGAATTTAGAACATAACTCCAACACAGTGGAGAAATAGATATTAGGAGAGGACAAAAGAAAGATGACACAAATGATAAGAAAGGTCATATCACTGAGGTGTGTTAGAAAAAATATCAGGAAACATTGCCCAAGCTAAAACTTTTCCTCTTACCAAATTAAGTGTGAATATCAATCTGCTGTGAATTTTGCAGGCTTAGCTTACAAATTCTTTTCATAATTTCAGGTTTAATAAAAAAAAACCCCAAAGCTAATGGGTACTAATCAGTATTTCTTGTGATAGACTAATGGCCGTAAGCTCTCCCACAGAAAATTCAATCTAAACAAGGATTAAATGTCAGTTGTCAATGAAGCATCCATCCTTAAATAATGACTTCTCACATTTTTTATATCTTCTTCTTGCTCTTTGTCTATCAAAATATCATGTTTTGAGCATAATCCCAGTTAAATCACAGAATATCCACATTAATAAAGATTTTTTTTGTTGTAAGAGCATTGTTTTTCCCTCAGTATTTTATATCCCAAAGAGCTTTTTGCTAGAACTCCATAAAAAGAACTATCTATGGGACCTCTCAGCAGCACCAAGGTGAAAATAAACAGTGTTTGTTTCATAGAATCATAGAGTACTTAAGGTTGGAAGGGACCTCTAGAGATCATCTAGTCCAACCCCCCCTGCACACGCAGGGTCTCCTAGAGCGTGTGGCACAGGGTGGCATCCAAGCAGGTTTTGAAGATCTCCACAGAAGGAGACTCCACCACCTCTCTTGGCAACCTGTTCCAGGATTTCTCTACATATTTTTCAGTCTGACTGAGTTTTGTAAGTTCAAGTAATTTACTGTGGGTTTGTTTTATCCTTCTACTGCTTCTAAAATATATGAGCCAAACTGAGTTGATTAAAACATTCACAGAAAATCGTTTTAAACAAATTTCTGACATGTTTATATACTACTTGTAAAGGTGGGGCAATAGGTCAGCCGTGGTTTAAATTTGGTACCCAATACATATACCTTCTACAGAAAAGCAAAAATAACAGGTCTAATAATGCTGCTAAAGTGGAATAAAACAAATTGAACTCACCTTTTTTTCAGTCCCGACCTTCTATGTTAGGAAAACCTTCAGTTACTATTTAAAAACATTACGTATCATTCAGGTGTTCAAATAGGTATAAGCACCTCTATCCCAGGATTTAACAAAAGAAATGGGAATCATTAGAACTACTAGAACTATGGAGTACACAGACAGTCATTAAGAGCAAAAGTTATAGCACCTTCTGAATAGTGGTTAGATGTCAAAACAAGCTGATGAGATTGTATTTTTCTTGAAAACAATAACAACAACAAAACACTATTGAAAAAAAAAACTAGAATAACAGTGGAGCAAACGAAGTCAAGGAGGCGGGTTATTCAATTAATTTATGAGATCTCGTTCCTTTGACTTGGTAGGTGCTTGGAGCAGTTTCTTCAAAATTCCCTCCATTATGAAGTAGTAATAGACAATAATCAGGAAAAAAAAAGTACTTTTTATGTAAGACAGTGAGAATAGGAAATCAGCAGTTTAGCTTAGTTTTCCTATGCATAAGAGGATATGGAATAGTTGGGGTTTTTTAGAGATATTCATCCAAGAATGTTTTCTATAAACTCACAAATTTTGAAATCACCCATAAAAGAACAGATATTTTTAGTTTTGTTTAGTAAGCATCATGCTGTAAAAACAACAACAAAAAAAGGTGATCAACAGCTGTGATGCATCTGTTGAGTTTAGAAATGGCAAATAAACTAGTGGAAAGGGATATTTTTCTTCAAAAAAAAAAAGATGCTATCAGTGGAAATAGTTAAATTCTAAGCAGTATAATAAACAGAAATGCTAGTCCCAGCAGCATCTGAAATAAATAGAAAGTGATGAAAAATAGATTATAGATGAGTTCATCCTCCAGCACATTCCATTCAAGATGATGGCTAATTACGAGCTTCTCCAAAATTAATACCAAGTTTTGTGCTCTTTAAGTGTAATGGTGGAGATAATGTGAATATAATTTAGTCTTATCAAGTGATTCTGCTGCTCCTGAAAAATGAACTTTTAAGCATATGGTCATACAGTCAGAAAAGCCAAACTATGTGAAGAACAATTCTGGAACAGCATGAGAACAGTTTGGAATTACATGCTAGGGCTCACACAAGTGGATTTCCACAGACAAATAAATTTTATAGTTTGACAGTTCATCATACAGAGGGAGGAATTCCCAGAAAATGTTTAAATTGTTCCACTTAATTTTAGAATGTGATTCATTTCTACTGAAGGGAGCAGGAATTTCTCTCAAATCTGGCTGATTTCTTCATAAAATAAAATGGAAACAAAAGATCTCTACCAGGAAACACTGCTTAATACAAAAAAACATACTACAGAAAAGTGGTCCACAGATTCTTGCTCATAACATATGGATATCCTTCTTGCACTGAAATCTGTTTATCAAATGGTATCAAATATTAAATACTGGTAGTTTTTTTTTAAATTAATATTATTCATAAATTATTACAATAAATCAGAAATGTCCCTATAAATTAGGAAACTCCATTAGCATTATGCAAGGCATGTGAGTGCCTAGCTCACCATCAGTGATTGTTTTTACAGGGAACAAAAAAGCAAAAACTTGAATTTTCTCTCTGAAGGATTTCAGACCTCCTTGTTTGTTTCTCATATGTCACTGAAAGCCGGATTTATGATAGGCTTTAGCTACTCAAACACTTGGAATTTTCTAAATCAGTCTTGTTTCATAATTGCTGTATTCAGCTAGTTGTACAAACTGGCATTTAGAACGGAATTCTTAGCTGCTCTTTTCTTTTAAAATAGAGCAGATAGAAAGCTGGTATGACTAAGCATGTCTTGACTATCTGCACAAACCTATATTTGTCACAGGAGGAATGAAAAATGTATTTGAAAGTCATCCCTGCAGGTCTTCCTGGTATTTCTGTGAAAATTCCAGTGCATAAATGGACTTAGACTTTGGATAAATCTGTTTACAAAGTCTCGCTTTTTGTTCTTCTCATGATTTAGCTTTTGATCCTGCAACTGGCCGCTTGCAACGCATCCACTGGGAGCAGGAGTGCATGCACCAACCTGTATGTATTTAGGATCCAAACCCTTTTTATCATTTAAGCTGTTTTCACACATCCTTCTCCAGCTAGAGCAAGAGTGTTGAAGTAATTACCACCTTCAGTCTGTTGCAGTTGCTAGTGGATACTGCTTCCTTTAATCTCCCAGCTGAGTTGCTTGTGTAAGCAATGCCCAACCTGTTTCAGCTGAAATCAGTTTGATTAGAAAATAATCATATGCTGTTTAAGGTAACTTCAGTTAAGAAGCACTCAGATAAGAAAATCCATCAGATGAGCAAAATAAATACTTTCTACAGGGAGCAGTGACATGAAGAAGATGGGCTAGGGGAGAAGCAACTGCTTCAGTCAGTAGACACTAGAGAGAATAATGTTTTTGCGCATATCCACCAGGAGAGCCAAATGCAAATAAAATATATATATACTGGTGTATTTGTTATACTAGAACCGACTTCCATCAGCTGCAGAAGAAGAGGCAACACCTGACCTAGTAGTAGCTCAGATATTCGTGGACAGATGATAGTTGATCTAGCATAAAATCTTCTGAGACAAAGTTACTCTTTCAAAAACGTTAATAAATATGATCTGGCAGAGAACATTTACAGAAGTTCAACACAAAGTCTCATCTGGATTCACTATGTCTAGTCTGAAACCCGTGCTCACTGCTCACTGAAACCACAGTTAGTACCCCATGAAAGTGCAATCCACGCCCTTCAAACCAGGGGAGAGTATGCATATTTGTAAATTACAAGCAGAAAAAAAAATCCTAAATGAGTATAAATATAGAAGACAAAATAAAGGATCAATTTTTGAAGTTTTGAAGATGTATGTGATCAGTGCAGAGGTTTAAAAATAAATGAAAGAAAAGATAGATGGATTTAGAGCTGTTTTGACAATATCTCCAAGACAGGTGACAACGGAGCTGTAGCTGGACAGAAGTCTTTTGAACACTTCTAAGAATTCTAAGCACAAACTGTTTTTTTCCTCAACCTCAGTTACATTATTTTTACCTATACCTTATTTTTAGCTTCTTTTTCTATTGTACCTACAACATTTATTAGCCTAAAGGAACTTACAGTTATAACACAAATTATATTTTTGATGTCAGCATTATGAATACTGTAGAAGCATTTACTGTAGCTAGCATGATTCTTCACAGTATTTTGATTCACTCTGTAAGGTTTTCAGAAGGTCTCTTAGCATAAAAGTAAGCAATTTTGTTCCATACCTATGTCATGTTTTGTTGAATCCCCATCAAGACGCCAGTGCCCTAGAGCACCTGGAAATGTGCACTGATCTTCTGCAACCCTAGTTTCATCTCTTCAAGACGAAAATTGATTTTTCTCAAAGTGGCATGTAAAGGTACAAAGTGTACTCAGTGATCCATAGCTCAAGTGAGTGCAATGGTACCAGCCTCGGTGGTTGAAGAAGCAGTAACTTTTTAAGGCTGTGCAAGTAACAGTGCAAGAAGAAAGAGACAGCGGCAAAGAATTTATCTTGTAAAATGCTAGGCAGTCAAGTTGTTCCATTGCTGCTGGAGGCTATTGTCAAAGTTGCTAAGTAAACGGTAGAAATAGTTTTCTTTAATTGGAAAGAGCTTGGATACCATGGTGATACGCTTTTTATAGAGTACCTAACATAAACAGATAAAAAAGCATTTCTAAACTCAAACTTTATCACTGCATGATTTCCCTCATTCTATAGTTCACTGTGAAAGGATTAAACCCTTCCCTTTGAACACTGAAAAAGAAGGAAAGACATCGG
This sequence comes from Eudromia elegans, assembly GCA_003342815.1. NCBI lineage: Eukaryota > Metazoa > Chordata > Aves > Tinamiformes > Tinamidae > Eudromia > Eudromia elegans. Next base: position 4,420,901 of record PTEX01000024.1, on the reverse strand, counting down.
AATTTTTCCTCACTCTCCCCAACCATACAATCCTGTCTATACAGCCTAAGTTCATCTCTAGAGAAGCAAGAAAAAGTTAGGAAAGGATATGCCTTGAAACATAAAGATTTGACTTCCCTTGCGCACTTTTCCCTTGGAACTCAAGGATAATTCCCTAGCACCTCTTGCACTGTCCTATGCAGCACAATAGCATGAGTGCTTTGGAAGGGACACGCACAACAAGCAGTGGCACTGCTGCCCACACACTCCCTGCTACCATGTCATCCTATGACACGTCCTTATTAACTGATCCAGTATAAAATGTGTAGCCTCACATGAAATTTCACCTGTAGTAAAATGCAAAACATGCTTTGTGAGACAACAGCAATGCAAAACATGCAATGTGAGACAATAGAGAAATGGAACCTTTTCTAAAGCTAGAAACTAGCCTTCATCAAGAGTATGCAGAACACATAGAATACATAGAATACATTCTGTATAGTAATAATATTCTACATAATATAAGGAGAATATATAAACCTTCTAAATATCAATAGGATTATAACATGAAGAGACTGTTCTGCCTAATAGGTTATTTATTGCGCATCCCATGAAATAATTGTCCATAAAGCACAAAACTCACAGAACTGAAACTATATTAGCCAAAGGCAGCTACAAAATCCATCAAAATTCTCAAAGAAATTTAAAAATAAAGATTAACATATATAGAAGTTGATTAATTTTAAATACTTGAAGTAGATGTTTTTGTTTTAAGCATTACTTCTTTTCTAACCTCCATACACGTAAGAACTTTTTGATCTGATATCATATTTAAAGATTTATTTCTCTTATTTTACCAAGAGTGATCAGTGACCTTTGGTTTTCTGCTCTGGTTCATTCTTTTTCATTTTTTTTTAAACTTATTTTTCTTCCTAAGCCCTGATCGCCTGTCTTGCCCTTTTTTTTCGTGTTTTCTTTCATGTAATTTTTGTAAAATCTTTGGAGTAAGAACTTGTTTCTTTGTTACAGGTCTGTAGAGAGCCTTGCATAACCCAGCTATGGTTTAGAAATGGGTAGTTTAACTGATAGCATACAAATAAATGAATAAAATATTATTTATCACACTTACATTCTAAAAGAAAGAGGTGATAAATGGATAATAAACACTAATTGTATTAATTTGGAAAAAAACACAGAGGAAAATCCTACTGGTAAACAAACCTTAAAAGGCTTCAACACAATCTGTTGAAGTTATCACCAGAAAAGCCTCCTGGCTCTGTTTTCAAAGACAGAGTACATTTAAAAGCAGAAACTAATAGAAATGAAGTCTACTGGCTGTGAATTGTACAGTCCTTAGTGTCTCTGACCAGAGTAGAAAAATGAAGACTGAATCTTCAGAATTATAATTAACTAGATGTTGCTAAATTTGATATGTCATTGAAACATGTTTCAGGATTCAGAATGGGCAAATATCAGAAAGTGCTTTCCTATAAGAGAGCAACTTTCTTTTAACTGTTGAAAGACTAGTGAAGAAATGATAGTACCAAAATATTAATAATTCCACTCTGAAGAATCACATCATTACACATGTGTAATGGCTTTTAACCACCTTTGCTTTGGCTCTCCTTAGTTATTTGGCAAGACCATTTGGAAATGGTAGGATAAAGAAAGAAAGCTCTTGGATGGGCCTCTTCAGTTTTCATATCTTTATATTCCTAATTCTTTTTGTTTCTAAACCTGACTTCTAATTCCTCCTTTAAACTACTTTAAAATCATAATATTCTAAAATAACACCTTTTAAAATTTCTCCTTTAATCATTTTACTTACAAGGATGAACTTTAATTTTTACTCTAACCTCTAACTTGAATATTCTTCTCTCTGCAAATGAGCAATCTGCAAATAACACGTACTTCAGACGTGATGTGTTAAGAGGCCTTTTATAGTACTTAATAGCACTAGAAGACTGAAAATATCCCAATCATCTAAATCAGAATAAGCTTCAACACAGAAAGGGAAGATTACAAGAACTGCATATTCAGAACAAATATAACTGGAAATTTTGTTATTGAGTATTTAACTTTATATTTCAGTTTTCAGTTGACTCATTCAACATTATCTTGGAATAAATCTTATTTTAGAATGCAATAAAATCCAAATGGAATCATGATGTAAAAATAATATCAGAGATTATCTTTCTGAGTGACCCAACCCCTTAATGCATAGGCCTATCCAGGCAAGATCGGGTCTGAAGTTACTTCTGTCTTTCAGGGAAGATGTGCTGTACACTCAGTTTTCCAGCTTGACTGTTTGGAACACAAATTCTGTTGATTTTCTAAGCTATATAACTGTAGATTGAACATCACTGTGAGAACCTTGAAAAGATAAGTGCTGAAGTTTTTCTGAGAGTCTCTGGAACTTTGTCATTTACAGGTAATTGCAATGTCCAGACACTCGTATCGGGTATCTGTGGAAGGAAAAATAAATCAAATCCAGGAAATAAAGATAACAGCTTAAAAATCTCGTATTAAGGCAAAGATATCTCATCTTATTTAGAAAAGAGTGATGCTTGTCTACTATTGCTTGCCATCAGCAAGACTTTTATCACGGCTTTTTGGCAAAAGCAGAAATATTTGTTTGTTTGTTGATTTGAAGTTTATCGTCCTGCTTTCAACTGTCCAAGAAGTCACAATCATACCTAAAAAAATAAGGAGTTAATTGCCACAACTGTATTTAGTTTACTGTTAACCGTAACTTCCATTTATCATTGGGAAGAACTACTAGCAACAGAACTTGGTATTAATTTTTTCTCTCCTATCTATTTTTCTTTAACTCTTTCTAGTAATCCTCGCATTATTTGTCCAAAGTCAACTTTTGATTAACACCATTTTTTTAGACATATTCAGCAATTTTTGTTTTTAAGTTTTGTTTGAAAACAAACAAATTTATTTATCCTCTTTAAGTGATTGCTTCTTTGATTACAGAGCACCTGGCCAAGCCAAGTTATCTCTGATAATACATGAGGAGTACCAGAGAGAGCATTGTTTCTCCTTGCTAAGTATCTATGCCATGAAAAGATACTGCTTGGGAATGAATTAGGCATGAATCATTTTTTATCTCCCCATTTAAAACAAAAAAGGAATAAATCCAATTATTATTTAATATTCTTAATTATCTTTTAATGTGTCTCAAGTCACATAGCATATGTTCTATAAAAAAGCACTTGGTTTGGTACTCTGCACATGTCATGTACATGCTAATGATGAGAGATGGCACAATCCAATGTTGCCAGAGTCAGAATCCACTGGAAAAAGAATGAGTTCTGAATTAGAATCCTACTCTAAAAAAATTCCCTATTTAATTGCTCTCACAATTATATATATATATATATGTGTATATACAGACACATGCGTGTATGTGTGTGTATACATACATGATTGCACGCATTCACACTTATAATGTCACGTATTCAATTGGGTTACATTTACATTTAATAAGCTTTTCATTTTTAACAAGCCTGGTGTATAAGGATCCTGTTAAATGTCTACAATATGTTCACCTTTCACAGCGCATAATAAAGTCAAACACATTCTTAGAGCTACCTCATTGCAGGCAGACTGGCACAGAACTGAAATCTTTAAAGAAGTGAACTCATCTGAAGGTGGTGATTGAAAGCATTTTCACATCTCGGGAAAGGAGGATTTTAACATTGCTTGCCACAGACATCCTGTCAGGCCTTCATGTGTTCCAGATAGCACCTTTGTTACCGCTTCTTCAAGCTTCACAATGAACTTTTGCCACTGGTTCTACTGTAAAATTAGATTAATGCATTGTACTCGTGGGTTGATGTATTCAAATGATAATTTTTGCTTGCTTCTTACTATTCATTGGAAATAACTAGCTCCATATGACTCATCATGTTATGGAAGTTCAATGCCAAGCCAGCTCCTGCTTGCACACAAAAGAAAATTACATAATTATGCTAAATTTTGCAATTCAAAAAATTCTTTTTAATTGCCTTAAGAATATTTTATACTCCATCTTCGGCAGATGTTTTCCAGTGTAGATGTTTAGCAAAAAAATTATTATAAAAGCTAATTTTAGTTTCTTAAAAAATTAAATAGTTACACACACACAAAACCCTCTGTTATATATTCCTGAATTGTTGTATTTTGAGTTTGTCCTCTTTCTTGACAATCTGATTAAAAAAATGGCATTTATTGTTACTGTATACATATCTGATCTCAATTTCATATTTTATTGAAAATATATACTACCAAGCAAAAAAGCCCAAACCAGCATTGATATTTTTAGCACTGACGTTAAGAACACTTAGAAGAATTAAGAAAGATATTAAGAAAAATAAGAAAAATATTTTAAAATTAAGAAAAATATAAGAAAAATATTTTAAAATTAATAAGGAATGTTAAAAAACACTGAAACATTTTTAAACAGCATGTTATTTTAACAGACAGATGAATACCAACAAGACTTTCTGAACATCATGTCACTGGAGGGAAGAATTAATTAAACAAAACTAATTAAAAGATAAAGTTTTTCCAAATTCTGACATTTATTTTTATGGATCTACTTAGAGTCCAGCATTGGCAACCCAGCAATCAGCAGCTATTTCTGATGTGTTATTTCCTAACTTTACTACAGACTGTCACTTTAATCTCTGGAGAATGTCATTGCCTAGACAGATTGAATTGGTAAGGGGGAGAGAAACCAAGAAAATCACTTCTAATTACAGTGATGTCAATTGGGAGACTGACTGGAAGAATCAAAAATCTATCCTTTTTCTTTTCTACAACATAGGAGAACCAAAATTCTTGTGACTTTTTAATCCACAGCTCTGTCTTATTTCTGAATATACTAGAGTTTCACTAAAGAGGATTTCTAGATTGCATGCAGTGAGAGGACATGATAAAGGACTTCTCAAAACTTAATGATAACCAGTCACAGGACTCTGGTGAGCCAATTAAGATGCTTCATAAAATTGGATTTTGATGAAGTTTCTGCACCTTAATTTCCTCTCCCTATGCATTCCTACAAAGGATTGTTACATAAAATACCGCCTAAAAAACCTACACGCCGCATACTTCAAGATATTTTAATGGCTCTTGTGAGCATTAGGTACTCTGCTTATATTTACCACCTACTAGCAGGACAGGACAGAAAATAAAATACATGCTGTGAAACTCACTGCCATTTTCTCCCATCTTTGCCACTTTCCCCTGCCTTTGTTCAAGCATTTTGCAAAGCAACTCTCTTTGCTTTTCACTTTTCTACTTTGCCTCTGTGCATTAAAAGCAAAAAAACAGAAAGAGAACACGATACTTAGGCTAACATTGTATAGGTGACAAAACATTTCCTTTCCCTCTACTTTGGGGACAGCTTTGAGATAAGCTACTTGACAGATTCACTCCTCCTGCCCAAAACATGGCTAAATTCCAGTCTCATAATTACATTCCACCTACCTAAAATTCTCCCTTTAGTTCTAGTGGGACAGTGTGATACCTTTGCATTTTCTGAGCTCTGATACTTTTCTCATAAACTCCCACTGATATTAAAGAAAAAGGCAGGCAGAACTCGTCTAACTGGTCTAAGAACCTTATATACAACATACCTGTTGTTCAGTGGAGTTGGTGAAACCATGCCCATACACCTGAGCTACAACATTGAATCAGAAAGTTTTTGCTGATCAATTAAGACACTGGTCTGTGGCATCACTTAAGCTCCAGGCCTACTTGATTCAAAGTGACATGGAATGAAATATCTATGGATTATGAACCTGGAATTCAGAAGTGAATGGCCCAGCACAAGCCTTGTAATATCATTCACTCTGTGAAAACAATTAAGTGGCTCCATTTTCATTCCAGTGAGGAATTAAAGATTCCTGAAACAATACATCTTCCAGGCTAGAAAGTCACTGACGGACTCTGATGGAATTTCCAAGATCTTTTGTTGTTTAGAAATTAAAACAGAATGAAGAAGAATAATTGGTTAAGAAGAAAAAAGTTAACATCTTGATACACATTAGAAGAATGGCTAAAACTTTGGATATAAAAAACTGATCCTAGAGAAAGGAAAAATCATCACAATATGAATAGAATGAGAAAAAAATTATATGAGGTAAAGTTATAACAGAGGAAGGGAGAAGGTTTCTTGACATCTTCTCTTTCTTAGAGATTTTTTTTTTCTTCCTTTTAACCTATGACAGAATCAGGTATTCAGAATTTACTTTTGTCTGTTATATTCATCATAATGAAGCTTCTTGTGCCTGGATTTGCTAGTAAGTTGACCAAGGGATTTTGTCAGTAAATCGATTTGATTGCTAGTCTGTTTTGATATATATTCACACAGAACAAATTCATTTGCCTGCCTAGGACAGGCAATGGAAAGAGAGAAAATCAGTGTGGACATGGTGACCTACACTGTGAATTTTATTAAGTGATTTAATAGTTATTGTGAATTTGTTTGACTCTCTCAAGCGCTTCTAGAGACAGTGTGATAGACCTGATGACTATATGCATGACATAGCATGCACACAGATGGCACCCTTTGCCCTTTCTATCAGTGATATCCTCTCAAGTAAGCAATTTAAGCCATCCAGAGTATATAGCTGGCCTGAGATGATGGCTAATCATATGAAATTAGCTGCCAGAAATGTCAGCCTTAATTCTCGTTCTTCTCCACCAATTCTCATATTTTAGAGAAAGTTACATAACTTCAATAAGGAACCTCTTACCTCAAGGTAAAAACAAACAAACAAAAACTAAAAACAAACAAAAAAAAAAAGCTTTGCAGAAAGTACTCATCATTTGCTATTTTACAAGATATTACAAAATATAAACAAGATTTCGCCTACTAATATGAACATGAAAAGTTAACAAAGTCTAAGCTATCTGGGTTTATATGTAGCTTAAAAAAATGAACAAAATGCATATTATATTTTTTTGTTCATGGAAAATGTTCTTTCTATTGTGAAAGCACAGACTGCAACATTACCCACTTACGACACGTTATGTTAGGACACAAGGAAACTCTATTCTAACATAATGTTTATCAATGGTTATTAAGTGCACATCATGCTTAACTGCATCTGCGCCCAGCACTTGGCAAATACAAGTTAGAGAAAAAAACACTTTTTGTCAGGTTGTGATTGAGACTTGTCAGCAGAATTTTTTCACTTCCTCCAGCACTTGTCCTGTCTGGCACGAGGAGCAACAACTCCTGCCTTTCCTAGACTTACATATAAAGCATTCTAGTTCTCTTTCTGTGTGGTTGTTAATAATGTGTGCATCTAATTTTATCTGATCTTACTTGATCATTTTGTTTGCTCCTAATATTTTACCTTTTCCTTTTGAATTATTGCAGATGTTTGCTGATTATATCTAAACTGCAGCTGCCTTTTAAACAAACTACAGATTTATCAGAAAATGAGTCAGACTTAGAAGAAAATTTCACCAGCAGCAGGTTTTCCAGATGATGAAGGAGACAGATGGTAAGAAAATCTAATTTACTTTTTGTGTGAGGTAGGAGGGTTATATTCCTCTGGGCCTTTATTCCTGCGCACGCCACTTTCCAAATGAAAGGCACCACATGAAGTACTGTGTAGAAAAAAGCATCATGAATACCAAGTTAGTCCTGACTTGCATAGGAATATAAAAGGCACTAGTTCTAGTTAAAATTGGTTTCTCCTTGGTAATAAGTACTGGTTTGATTTTCTTCCCCTCCCCAGAGCACTTAGAGAGGTGGAACACACAACTCTAGAGTCATGGTATTTTCAAGTTATAAATCTGCTTACACTTTCAAGCAATCCTTTCAGTAGTTTTGGTAAAACTGCTTGTCATTTTTTCACTACAAAAGGATAGAGCTTCTGGAGCGAATTGACAGAATTCATCTGTATTGAGCTAAAATAAGCAATTTTTTTCCCTTATTTTAACAAGACATAATTGGAGCAGACTAGATGCCAGAAGTTCAGACTCAGTGAGGAGGACAAGAAATAGAACAGAAGACACTGGTGAGCAAATTTTTTTTTCAGGCAACAAAAGGGCTGTATAAAATTAAAGAGAAAAAACATCTCATATATTGCTAACTTTGTGCTAACATATTGTGCTAACTTTAAGGGGAGCTAAATTTTTATATTTGAGGGCAGTTTTCACCAGCAGGTACAGTAAATCTCCAACATCCATATGCATTTCCCCAGTAGCTTTTAGGCAGCATCAACTGTATGCATTATTAAACTTAATCTTCATAACAGATATCATTAGATTGATCTTATTGATCAATTATTGATCAATGGGTAATATTGATAACTTCTTTTGCTTCTCGTCCATTCCACCTTTATGGTATAGAGTGAACCTATTGGCTACACATTCTGTTTGAACATCAAATAACTTGACTATCTGACTTGACAATAAGGTTAATCTGGCACTGCAGTGCCAGATACAAGATCAGAAATACTGTGTCAGATTCCAGCTATCTCACTCTGGTAATTCAAATTTGTTCAAAATATTTGACTAATTACTTTGCACTAGCAGGTTTTTCTATTTGCTTAGGCCTGGAGAAGTTAATATGACAGAAATACAAGATTGTACATTTGTCCTAATGGATATTCCAATATGGAATAGCTTGTATGATGACTAAGAAAACCAAACCAGAATTAGAGGAAAAATGTATGCCTCTGCAAGGCAAAGCTTTCTTGCATTTCTGTTTCTTCACCTTTTATACTCTAGGGAAGATAAAAGTCTTCAAAATTAAGACAACTTAAAAGGAAAGCAAAAATAAATAATATTATTCAGTTAATGAATAAGGGAGAACAAGGGCCGTATACAAATGCATATAAACAGAAACACCTTATTTGCCCAAATCTTTGTGCAACCACAAAGTGATTCATCAGATATTCTGAAACAGGAGACCTAAAGAGACGAGCCCAGAACTGAAAAGAATTTGTCACCTAGGCTATTACAGATGGAGAAATAGAAGCACCAGAGTTCATCAATTGAGCTTGTCAGAGGCCAAGGATCGTAGCTGTCATGGAGAGCCACAAAGGAAAATATGGGTACTTTAGTATTTCATACTTAGTCTATATATATTTATAACTATAACAGCATTTTATGAAGGTTTTCTGTAAAACTGCTTAGGATGTGAGCTGCAAAATATGAAATAATGAATAATCAAAAATGCAAGGCACTGAAAATGGGAAAAAAATAAATTTACCACATGTGAATTGAAACAGACCTGTATATGGAATAGAATGCTTGGAAGGAACCTTCTTCAGGCAAAAAATTTCTTCTTACTGTCAAGTATTGCAGAGGGGGAGCACCCTCTGTGTTGGTGAACGTGGTACGCTAGGGCACTAATTCACTGATTTTGCTGGTGTGCAATAGCACAGTGGGCACTGGGCCGTGACAGAATTAAATGTTATAAGTGTGTTGGATCAGCAGAATCTGTTGTTTCTTCTCCTCCTCATTGTTTTTCTTTTTTTTTCACTATGGGTCTTGGAAAGCCAAGAGTCCAGTGAGAAAGGCACAGCAAAAGTCACTATTTCTCTGTTTTAATCCTATTTTCTACTGTAATCATTATGAGGATTCTGCAAATTTATCTACTATTTCTCTGCTGTATTGTATAAACCACAGATACTTGCTTTTAAAGATTAACTGATATTTTTGTGAAATTGCATGCAAACTGTTGCAATCTGAGATGTCTCTTTTTTCAGTCTCATAACTTGAGCACTTAGGGGCATTTTTATATTATTCCACAGACTAATTATCATCCCCATTGACCTTATTAACTCATTAAACTGTAACTAATAACTATAACAAAACACATTCTTTTCCCTGTCCTTCTGGTGTACTTTTGACTCTAGGTGAAACGCTGGGTTTTGCATATACTTTTTGCATACCAAACTCTCACTTAGTTTAATTCTCAGCTTCAGACCTTTGTATTGCATGAAAGGTCATTCTTCAAGGTCAGGTACATCTGATAAAATAGAGAGATTTTTTCTTCCCAGCTCCCCAAAATACATCCTTTTCTCTGAAAATTCCCAAAAGCTTTCTGTAAATTATTCTCTTTGTAATTATATACATTATTTTAAACATATGGAAAAGCACTTCTTCAAACTGAGAATTAGCTGTCCATTATCATTCTCTCTTCTCTCTCTGGAGCTCAGATATATGCACACAGCCCCTCATAGTCCTCTGCACTTTTAAAAATGAAACCAATTTGTCTGCTATTCCATGTAAGATGTATCAGGGGAATAACACTTCCAAGAGGACTGGGAGGGTCTGCCTGAGAAATGTACAAGCTTTGCGTGTTCGAGACTGGAATTTTCTATATCTGGTAGATTTTTATGTTTCCAAAATGACCTGGCAGAGAAATGATCGCTGTGCTTTGCCAAGATGAGCATGGTGAATAGTGGATCTTGTTAATTCTCCTCAGGAGACATACTGAGATATTCATATACATCTAGTATGTGTAGTTAATATGGATTCAGAATTACAAGAAATAAAATTCTAAATGCTCTTGTATTAAATACACATTTATAAAAGCCTACCAAAGGTCAGAGAGAGATCTCATAAAAAAGGAGTCTGTGTTCTGAAAATGGGAAGAAAGAAGAGATATTTGGAGGCAGGAATTGGGATGATTATAAAAGAATAGTTGCAAGTTCTGTCTTAATCTTTATATGCACCTAGCTTCCTGTGTCTATCGTTCTAGCATCTGAGGACCTTCAAACATCCTGTGGGTTATCTTTAGAACTTAGTGAATTCCCCAGTAAAATAAATCATTAAACTACAGTTGAGCTGAATGGTTAAAGCATAGCCCTTAATGCGTTTGAGAATTGATAAGTCATTGAAGCTCAGTACTATTTCAGCCTAGGAATTTATTTAGTTTTAAACTTAATACTTTTATATTGTTGCAAATACTTAAAAAGTAATTTTAATTTGTAGAACAAAATCTAAAATGTGTCTTCCATAATTTACATTTGATTTTAAGTCTTAAGCTTAGGACAACATATAGACATACATATACACATAGATTTGGGAAAACCATCAGGTACTTTTAACTCTGATTTTAATCCTTTGCTTTGCTTTGTTTTACAAAATCTAATCCTCAGTCACTATTCTAACCACTGTTTTTATTCTGATAATTTAAAGATATGGGACCTGAAGATTTGTACCTACACATATGCTAGTGAATAATGATACTTGTGTAGTTGCTGACGTGTAATGTATTTTCTGGGAGTGCATAGACTGGTTTTGGTTAGTAGGATTATTTTATGTGGGAGAAAGCAAGTGTATCGTTTCTATACATTCCGTTTGCCCAAAAGATATCAGTTAGAATTCCTGATGGTTTCTGCTTGATGAAAATAAAATATAAATTTGGTTTAATAATACTATTGCATAGAACTAACTTAAATAAAATATATTTTCATTTTAAGCTTCACTATTTGAAGAGAACGTATAATTCTGGCAAAGTAGAGTTGTAGTTTGGGTACAATGGAGTTGCTATAGATGGATATAAGGAATATTTATCTGTTTAACTGGTAATAGTCTCACTATAATGACATGAAGAGCAGCATACACACAGGGACCCCAAACACATTATCCCCCTCATACAGTTTTAAACCCTTTTGTAAGAGTTTCACTCTACAGGCATCATTTCAGGAGTGTCTTATTGAGAGTACTTTAGCTACACTAATCACTGCACACCTTGCTTGAAACCAGAGCTAAGTGTTACCCTTTCTTGGCATCAGCTGTTTGAAAAGTTGTAGGGTTTAGAAAGAGGCAGAAATGTCTTGAATCTATAGATAATGTTGTGTTAAATAAAATGGAACTTGCGTCTGAACTTCTTAACAATTTACAGCTATTGTAACTGAAGAACATTCCCTTCATCCAACCTAGACTGAATTAGACCAGTGTTTCTGTTGTTTTTTTAAGATGTTCACATATCAGAAGAAAACAATCTGTTTTGGCAGCTAATTAGAGAATTTCTTCAGAATTTCTTCAGAATATCTTAATGCAGTTTGAGAGAGTACTGAATTCTTTACTTTATGTGAAGTTTTGAATATAGAGAAAATGGCATTGTTCAAGTTAATTACAATAAGAGTGAGAATTTTGAAAGATGCTGTCAGATATTGTCAGACTTTTATCTTATCAACAGGAGATTTCACGCAAGCCTAATGAAATTAAGCAAGAGAAATTCCTGTCCCTCAAAAAAGAAATAGGATACAGACAACATTTTTTCTTATTCTCTTTTATTCCTGTTCTTTTAAAAGCTACTGGAATAAGTCTTGGACTATTCTGCAACTTTGATAAGCCAGATGATAACTGAAAAGTTTTATTTCTTACTCACCTTCTTCTAGGCTATTTTTACTCTTTGTCACTTGTTAAATATTTCCTTCAGTTACAGTAAGTCTGAGACTGCACTGATTTCCTAACAGCATAAAAGGAAAGCAATAAATGAGTGTTTCTCCCTGAAAGTTCCCTGTGTTACTGGTGGGTTTTCTGTTCAGCTACTACCAGATGTAGATTAGGATATTTTTTCAGCTAAGTTTTGATAACAGCTAGATAGTACACACCTTCATATGATCTATAACATCTAAAAGAATATTTACAGGAGATTTTTTGTCAGATTTCCAGTATTTCCTTCACCTGGGCAAACTAACAACTTAGAAGTGATCTTTATAATGGTAATGTGACACTTTCACCGTTTAGGAAATATGAGAGTAAAGGTGTAAGGAATAAAAAAGAAACATATTTTCATGTGTGCATGTGTGTTTATTACTTAACGTGTAATAACCAACTTCATTACAACACAGTGTATTCAGTAATTCTGTTTGAACTTGACTTCGATTAAGCTATAATTGGGGCAAAATATGCTATTCAAAGTCACTTAATTTGTCCTAAAAGTGATAAATTATAGAAGGATAGAAAAGCAGAACAAAGACAGGAAGTCTTCAGAAGAACTGCCAGACACTAGTTCCTATACGTTTACATAAGAGCAGCTCCTCTAGTTCTAATATTGAATTCATAGGAAAATCTCAGATTTAAAAGAGGTCACATACCACATGACAGATCTCTTGTAGAACAATCTTGATAATTTATTCATCAAGATAGTATCTGCTAAGATATGACAGCAGGGAAGGGAAGCAAGAAAAAAGAGCAGGACAGGGAAAGATATAGCAGAACTGTAATGCATTTCACAGGCTTGAGAACAATCAGAAAACATTATTTGCAGCAGTCAAAACCAAAAATAAGAAAGAAAAGCAGGTTAAAGAATATAGTAGAGGAGGCTAATAAGATAACTTCCTATTTTTTTTAATAATAGTTATAGTGACAAAAATAGGTGTGAAAACAAAATACTACAGACTTGGAAAAAAACATGAAATATAAAAAATAAACTGAATGATAACACTGAGATTGAAGGGCATAAAGCAATAAAGCACAAAAATACAGTAAGAACAAAATGTCAGCACAGAGGCATGCAAGGAAATGGTTGATGCTGGGAAAAGGAAAGATCTTATATCACTGACATAAAATTGCTGAATGGAATATAAAAAGAGAAAATATACCGTCAAACCAAGAATGAGATATTTGCAAGAGAGAAACATGATGAATGAAGATAAAGAATGAAGATAAACAATGTAATCTATACAAACAAATGGTCAATTAATAGAGGATTAGTGCACTACATAACAGAGAGAAAAGAAGTGCAGAAGCAAATAAACTACATCATATCAACAGCATAGACAATATAGGAAGAGAAAATTCTTGGAATCACAAACAATGAAAATGTTACTGAAAATTAAAAAAAATGTGCAAACAAAAATGAAGTTACTGAATAAGAAATATACTTTTGTACTTATTTTCTCTAATTACTATAATTATTATTTATAACATGGAAATGTTTACAAGTAAAAATTTTGAACAACAATTTTGAAGCAACATAGAATTTTGCTACTTACAAAACCAAAAAACTCCTTTAAAATCTTATAAAAGGAGGTGGGAGTGGGAAAATCCTAAAGAGCTTGCTTTATTTCACTGAAGAGCACAAAAGTATCTTCTGACTTCAGTGGAAGCTGGGTTAGATGATCAGTATAGACAAACTGGTCACTGTCACATAAAGTATTGATTAGTGGAGATGTAGTATTGTGAAATCCTTTTTACCTAAAAAAGAAGAAGAAAAAAATTAAAAGCATGTTCCTTAACACCATGTCAAAAGGTAAAATTTTCTGTTTTGTACAGGGAGGGGAAAAAAAGAGAATTCTGCACAGAAAGGAAACAAGAACATACAGGTGGAAAATGCATCTGGATCAGCAGGACACAACAGCCTGGGAACTCCTTTTTAAATTGAGATGTAAGAAACATTAAACAGCGTTTTCAGATCCTCCGTAGGAAGGATCCTGACCCCTCACATTATTCAATGTCTGCCACAATTACGAATGCCTTGGGCAAAGATTGCAAGTTAGGCAAGCAGGGAGGGTAGAGCACAGTTATTAATAGAACTTCTCATTTGCTTTGCTTGTGAAGGGTCAGTTACTTGAAGTGGGAGATATAATCTAAAGCAGCACGTCTTCATATTGCTTGCTCACTTTTTCCATTAATATTGAAGAAAACAAGAGAGAAAAAAAGAAAGGTCTTTTTTGCCACGCTCCCACACATTTCTTGTTATCTGAAGCTTCTTACAGATAGGAGGAAGGCACTGCAAACCGGGAGATGAGAGACCAAATCAAATCTTTTATGTTTAGGGTCTTTGTCCTGAAAAACATAACTGAGTATTCTCAAATATAATTAAATGAGTAACAAGACATGATCAAATACTCTGGACAGCAACGTTGGGGCCAGGACTGGAGGCTCTTTTTAGATAACACAGTATGAAATACGTTACTTCCATTCACAGTGCACAAATTGTCAATAATTATTTTGCCATCTTGACAGCTGTGGCCAGGTCACTGCTGCCTGCTATCATGCGGGCTGGGCTGGTGTTGCTGAAACAGAGGGATCAGGAGCAAACTTCAGGCAGCTGGAAGAAGAACTGTGTGGAGAAGCTAAGTGTGTGTTTCCCTGGAGAAATATATGGGCTCAGAATATTATTAAAAGTTGTCAGTCCATCTTGCACTTCTTCTTGCAGGGAATGACGGCCAGCATTTATGCAAAAGCAACGAGAGAGAATCTTGCTGGCCACGCAGATAACAGGAATATAGACAAGGAATAGAGTAGGGCTGCAGGATGGCTGTATTTCCATTCTGATAGAAATTCTGGGTGGTTGTATTGAAGTACCCTGTGAAGGAGAATAGCCTATTTGGATCCTGTTCACCAGCTAACTAGACAGTTCACAAGTCTGTCCTGCAGCCGGGGGAGCAGACAACTCGCAAGCTAGAGGGGCTCCTTCTTTCCCCAGCTCTGTTGAGTTTTCTTTCTAATAGATGGAAAAAATCTTAACGGAAACCAGTCTAGTCAACTACTTTATGTCTCCTTCAAACAACCACCATGCGTTCTCTATTTGCTGTTGCAAATTGCTTCCTAGAATCAACTCTAGAAATAGCCCCAGTATAACTCAATCACTATTCCAGTTCAGGGTTGTGGCAGAGTGGGAAGTCATGATGCAAGACCACTGCACGCATTATCTTAATGAAGGTATCGATTAACAAAGTGTGTCTCAATAAAGTTTTCTTAAATTACAAAATAATTCATTTCCACTGAAACAAAACATCCTGAACAGCAGTGCAAAACAAGCTTGTGCAAAATGAGCTTATTTACTGATATTGTAAACAATTGAAAAGAGACATTTAAACATGTACATTTAATCATAAATCAGTGGCTGAGCTAACTACCCTCTGGTAATATTTTAAAATCTGTCCTTTTGCACTTCCTCAGGTAGCACTACACTTTCTACACTACACTCTATCATCTCTTTCTTGACAGTTTGAAATGGTTTTCCTGACTCTCTCCCAAGAATTAAAGCCTTGTAATTTTATTTCTCTGATTTTCCACTAAATATCAAAAAAGATAGATAAAAGCACATGTTAGTATTAATCTTGCAATAACGTATAACAATTTCAGTTGTAATGAGTCTAGTTATGCTCTCTAAAAGTCAAGTCAAAGCCTGTAAAAAAGACACAACTGATTAAGCTTACACTATAGTTTCAAAATCCAGACAGATCCTGTGGCCCTCTCAGTACAAAGGCCACCTGAAATTATTTCCTATTCTTTCCAAATAATCAAACTACAGACAAAGGTACTCCCATTCTCTATGGCTTTCAGCCTTTCTTTATAATTTTATAGTGCCATTTCTTTATTGTAACTATTTAATGGATTTGTGCAAATGATCACTTGTAGTTTGCTCATACAGAAAGGTACCTTACTGTATTATTATGGTCCTTTTCTTTGGAATAGTCATAGTAGTTAATCTTAACAATACAAAAATTCTCACAGTTGATTAGAGAAAGGCATCTTATAATTAAGTCCTGTATAACACCACATTGTACTTCTTAGCTGCTCACTCATATATTTACAGATTATATAGGTTATTTAACATTGCGTCATGAACACCTTATAGAAAGAAAGAAAAAACACAGAAATACTTGCATTCCTTCTCAACAAAATCATACTCCAAGCATTTTGTCTTATAATGCCTCTATCATCAAATGTGGTGAAGAAAATTGATCCAGAGGTTTTTACCTTTGCTAATATACCAAAAAGAATTGTATCATAAATACAATTGGTGCTTAATCACTGACAGATTCTTGATGTTTTCTAATTGTAGCCTCTATTGAAGTTTTTAAAATCACATTCATCAATAAGGTGATATTTGACTTAGCACAATGTCTAGCACCTTTGCATTCTGGAGGACTCAAAATGCAGTATACCATGAAATGTGCAGCAATATGTTGTCATTTCATAGAAAAATCAGTTGTCTTAAGAGTGGTTATTTATTGTAGTAATTTTATGCTTAGTTGCTGTAGTAACTGCAGGACTAGTATCCATTGTTTCATAGATTAATATTTCTGCTTTGAGAAGAAACTAAAGGAACGTTATACTGATGAAAACCAAACATATACAAAGTGGTAGATGTGACCAAAGATGCATAAGAACCACAGATCTGCACAGATTATTTTCAGTCACATCCATACTGATTTTTGTTGTATGCACATTTTTAATTTCTAAAATTTCTTTTACTCACTTACATACACTAGCTTAAGTAGCTTCAAACCAATTCAACATTTCCACTGTTATTTATAGACAAGAAGCTATTTTCCATAAATATTGATTCAGTTTCACCTATTTTTATACGTAACATAAGTACCAAATGCATAAAATCCCCAGTACTATGTTCTACTGTTTAGGTATCAAAATAGAAATGCTTTTCTTAGAACATCAGTTTCTATAGAATGTGAATGCTTCAAACTACAGAGAAGAAAATAGATGCAAATTCAAAAAAAAATTCCACGTGTATTTCCTCCCCGCTCAAATCCATGACTTTTGAGGCAAAGGAGAGAGTTCTACTCAACAGTAGATTGTTCAGATGAACTCTGGCTTGCAATATACAAATATATACAAAGATGCAAACTGCATAATGAGGCACCTAGCTCATAACACATCACTACATACTGTCACTTCTCAGAACTGCTATGTCACACTGATTCATGCTAAAATATATGGATAAAATTCTGTCATTTTTAATTGCTTTTAAAGCAATTAAAATACATGGAACCAAACAAAAATATACTGTGTCCTCCCTTTTCTTTTGACCATAATGATAGTTATTTCTTCTGAAAGGTATAGCAGTGTTCACTAAGAAAGCTGTTCTTAGGCTAAGCTATTATTGCTTCAGCAATCTCTGGGCTCCAGCAAGGAATAAAAATAGTTTTACAAATGCAGAAAGTACATAAAATGGAGAAATGGATGATGAATTTGTACCATTTACTGTACTTTGTCAATTATTTTGCTTTTCATCAGCTGAGAAGACTGGCACAGACGAGCCACTTAGATGCAGGGCCAGCCCAAAGACCAGGTAAAAGAGGAGCTGCCTAATCTAGCAGGAAATTAATGATGGTAAAAAAAGGAAAGCTGGAAGCATGGAACATCTATTATTCATTTTCAGTAATTTGTTGTCTGGCAAGAGCTGATGTATCCAATTTTTGAGTATTTTTCAGTGAATTAAGAAGTTTACAGAACAAAGTAAAAAGAAGAAAGTAAAACATTTCCTGTTCTGGAAATAGGCTAAAGTCATCATTGGCAATCTGTCAATGCAGATAACCTGGCTAGAGTTGAGCAAATCCATGCTTAATCCATGGTCAGTATTAGAGTAACAGCTGGGGATGAGAATGGTGAAATTTTCTATGTTTAAGATGGGTTCATTCTCCAGTTTTATGGGACAGACAGGAAAAAAAAAAGGTTATGGTGAGTTACGGTTAGTTTCTGTTTGTTTCTCTGATTTGGAGGGGAATTGATACAGTTTGAAATGATCATCAGTTATTCACTCCAGATGAAGGACCCTAGCATAACAAAATCACATTTCTTGTGCCATTGATTAAGAAGTGTGACGTATAAGCTGCTTTTATCATAAGCGTTTTGTAGTGCTTATTATGTTATCTGAAATTAATTAATCTCAGTGGGACCACAGGTTTCAGGTGTGCTCTTTTCCTTTTTTTTTTCTTTTTTTTTGGTGGCACAGCATATGTAGCATAAAAAAGTACAACTTGTTTCTTTACTAACACAAACACAGGAAACATACTCACATATTCATTAGATCTAGATCAGGTTTTCAATCATCTTTTAAAAAATTTGACTAGGAATGAGTGTTTGTCTAAAAGTGGAATTCATCTGCTGGTTTATGCATTGAGTAACAGACAGGGTTTCTACTTTACCCAATAAAGCAGAAGAAAAAAAACCCTCAATTTTCTTTTTTACGTGATGTAAAACCAAAATTAACACAAATGTTGTTCATAATAAAGGTCTACATTTATTGATTTTGTAAGTGACATGACATGATGGTAACCAACTTTAAAAGTTTCATTCATATTCTCTGACTTGTCAAGTAAAGAAACAGATCTTTCTAAAAGAAGAAATCAATCACTCTTAAAATTGTAATGGCTAATAAAATAAAAGCTCATTTCAGTATTACTCTGACTTCTTATTATGAGCTACAATTTATACTATATTGCAAATCTTCCTAAAGGTAATAAATTTGCCATTGGAAAAAATAAATTAATACTGAATCTAATTACATTTAATAATCAAATTAGAATGGACATTTTGCTCTAATCTCATTTAATTTATGGCATTTGTAAAGCAGCAATATTGCTGGCAATGCCTAAAAGAAAATCACATTTGAAGTTTTATATCTTATCACATGCCTTCATTCCTCTCTGCTATGGGAAAACGAGAAGAGAAAACCCAATGTCTGGTCCAGTATTCGGGGCAGCCACTTCCTACTCCTCTGACTGCAATTGTGTGACTTCCACATGGAGCATGAAAGGAACTTGGCAAAGATAAGCAAGGAGAAGGCAGAGGTCTTCTACAAAGCACCGTGTCTTTGAAAATGTATGGGAATCTCACTGCTAATCTCATCATGTTTCTTGTGAGAGAATTCCCAGTCCACACTAGTAAAAAAATATTGAGAAAGTATTGCTGATCTTGAAAAAAGTGGGATCAGAGTCATGCTCTATATTTTCCAGCAGAGGATTAAATCTTCAATTTGATAGAAGATCTCAGCAGGAAATCTACCTTAAACAACCTCCTCCAGTATCTTTTCCATAATAAATGTGATTTAACCTAGCTGAAAAACACTTGATACTCAAACATGATGCTTTCAGCAGGAAGAACTTTATAGACTGCTTTCCTCTTTCTGCCAACAAAGGGGACTTTGCAAACTCTTTGATGATTATTCTCAAAACAGATCCTTCTGAAGAGATCTGGTGTTTCCTTCTTGAAGTGTTTTACTAATTATGCACTTTAACTTTGTTCCTTGAAGAGCAGATACTTAGCCAGGAAAAGAACTTCCCTTGTGTCAAAGAGTATTTGCATAGGTACCATTAGTGGGTTGACATGGTATTTAGTTTCTATTGTGGACTGCCTAGCAGTCTTGTCAGCTACCAATTCCTCAGCCATCTGGAGATCTTTCTTTTGTTTTGTTTTAAAAGAGAAGCTGAGTTAGGCATCTTACTCCTCTCCAGCACCATCTGAGCAAAGCTCTGCTCCCTTTACTTACCTCTCCCACAATCTGTGCTGCAGATCTAGCTTTTAAAATATATCATCAGAAATCAGTAAATGACAGAAAAAAGAGCCTAGTTTTGAGAAAGAGCAGCCACCATTCTTACACATTGCATATAAAAATGTTTGACATAGAAAAGGTTCAAAAATATTTTAAAAATGGACAGTAGTACAGAAAGTTTTAAGATGTATTCACTTCAATGACTCAACATTGCATGTTTTTTCTCCATTTTTTTCTATGCCACAATAAATCAGGCTGTGAAATAAGTTTGGTTTAAGTAGCAAAAACCTTATGATTTCACATTCAGCAGCATTAAAATTACCTTATGTTCAAATTCATGCTTCTCAGTAAGGCTCCCAGATAGGTTATTATCTGCAGAGATGCTTCCTATGGGCAAACGCAGACAAGCTGTGATGAGGATTGACAAGAAGGCCAATTCTGAAGAATTTTCGTTTTGCATTTAGGACCTATGAAGTTAAGCTTGCAGCAATCAGCTGAAATTACATGCCAGTTTATTTGGTGATTATTAGAACTTACCAAGCTGAATTTGTACAAAAAAAAAAAATCAATGTTTTGCCTTATTGGCACACATACACATACACATACACATACAAAAAAAAGTCAATACATTGCTCAAGATATTGTGAATTTCCGGTGGTATAACACTGAAAAATCATTGAATGATATCTACATGAAATTTTTCAATAATTTAAAGTAAAAAAAAAAATCTAGGAGGATTTTGACTTGCTTTATTTAGTTATCAAAATCAACATTTACCTTGTCAGTGAAACTGCCTTTTCTTGAAGGATTTTCTTTACCAGTTCTACTTACGAGATTTATATTTGTGTCTACATAGCTGTAACTACAGCTGTGATTATATATAAACACACACAAACACATATATATAGTGAAATATAGTTGTTTGTATCATATTAGTGGTAATGATAAAAGTCCTCCAAAACCGAGAATGAATTATTTTAATGAACTGGAATCATGACTAAAAATCTAAGTCAATCTCAGGATGACCTTCCTTGGCTATCATTCGTATAGTTACTATTTAATAAGTTTTCACTCTTGGTATGGCATAACTGGTTTATGCGAATGGCCTCAAACATTCCATTTTACTCTTATATCTTCATAAATGAAGAGAAATACAAAACACGCCACTGAGTACTGAAAAGAAAGCTTGTTCTTTGTAATTTTAAAGACAAATGGGAAAATCTGCAGACCATATTTCAGCAACACATAGCCATTCCAGACTTATAAAATCTTGCCAGAAAATATGGATCATCTCTTCATGCCAATTCAAAAGAACATCCTCTTTCCATGGGTTTCAGAAGCAGTCGAATAATTTATTCACATGGAAAGCTAAATGTAAAGCTTGTGTTAAAATTAATTAATTGAAAATTGTATTCCAGAAATAAATCTTTCAAAAACCACAACTGTGCTTGGCAATCATAGAAATGAATGAGGAATACAAACTTTTTTTTTTTTTTTTTTTTTTAGCAATACCAGTGCTCTGGAAGTCTGAAGATATCAGAGTGAGCATTCATAAGACATTCGTTCCTTTACATCAAGAAGAGAAGATGATGAGCATTTCTTTTAACACCTTCCCACATGGGTATTTGAGCATTCAGGCATTTAAAACAGATGGAATGGGGGAAGAGGCAAAAGTCTTCAAGTGACCAAAATAGCGATTTTTCTAAAGCGTTTCGGGAGGTCTGAACAATCACTCTCCAGGCCTGACACTGTGGGCTTCAGATGATAGCCAGCGCTAACGCTTGGCAAACAATTAGTTAGATCATGCTTTGTGGAGCAGCAAAAGCATATTAGGGAAAAATATATTTTGGGTAGATTCTGTGCTATTCACAGAGAAGCTAGGCAGCTCTTAGGAGAAAAAAATCCTACCAGAAGGATTTTTCACTTTATCATTAAAATATAAATTAAAATAAATAAATAAACTCCTCTGTATGTGGCAGGCAGCATACTTAAAATTTGCTTTTAATTGAAAAAAATAATGTTAAACTGTTTACCGTGAAAGTGAATTCTTTGATTCATTGGTAATAATGTTCTAGTAACAAAAAACAGATGTAGAGTGCACTGCTGTTCATATCTGTTTCACAATAGTTAAATATTATTTAACCTTTTTTATAGAAGCAAATAAAAGGAATATTTAATGTGAAAACAATTAATGAATTTATAAACATGATACGGTAATTGCAAAAAAAATTATCTGTTCTCTTTAATTGTTGCTCTAAGTACTTGAAGATGTCATAGGACTTTTTGCAGGAAGGTGGGAGTGGGAAAATGTACCATAAGTAAATGCAGAGGAGTGAAAATAATTGGAAAGCAGATGCTCTGCCTCTTGTCCTGCAGTCACTATATACACTTCATAACTTGATGTTATACAAGAGCAATATCCTCAAGCATTCAGTGCTGTGTAAGCAAATGCAAAAGTGACCATTGCTAAAGTTCATCACTTGAAACACTCAAGCTCACTAATGCTGGATGCATAAGAAGGGCCTTGAAAAGAATTGGTCAAGGACAGTATCAGTATCCAGCACTATATCATAAAATCAGAAAAACGGTTCTTAGATTAAAGCCACAATATACCAGACACAAAAAGTGTGCGCAAAAAGTAGCATCAGTCTAGATGGTCTACCATATGGTCAACCAACATATGAACAACAAAATGACTTTGTCCGTTACTGTGAAACACAGTCAGAAACAGAAGCTGCAATAGGCTCGCTGCTGCCAAGCCTCATTAGAGTGAAAGCAAGTTGTTACAAGTCAGGGAGATGCAGCTGCTATCTGATGGCTTTGCAAACCACGTGCATTTGAACTGTCGCTCTCCAGCTCTTGTAGAAATCTTTTCTTTCAGCAATGCCAGATACCCATGCCATTTTGGGAAGCAGAGGATATCCGGGTAAATTTTTGTTGAACTATCCTTGGCAAAAAATTCCATTTCCAGACAGAAATATCCATTTATATGCTTTGAGCTTCCTCTTTGATTTTTAAGGATCTTTCCTCTAACCATCTTTTAAGAATATAAGCAGGCTTTTAAGGAAAGACATTTTTACCAAATTCACATTGAGAAACACTTTTTCCCAACTCACAAATAGTATTTTTTCATAAAGGCAAGACCCTACAGCATCCTCAGATAACTGCAAAGCAGATGCCAAAATAGGTATGAAAACCAGGTTTCTGCACAAATAATAATGACCTATTAGACTTGTGGAAAATATAGGTTAGGTACACAAAAACTACTTAAATATATTATCTCTATGAAGCTCATACAGAAAGGGTAAACATATGTATATTTAATTTTTGAACATTAAATATTCACAGATGTTTATTAAGACAAATACATAGCCTATCAAGATGAAAGACTTGGGAAGACTTGTGAATTTTTAAACTTAAAAAATAAAAACATAATGCTAATAAGACTTAATGGCATAGTTAAATATTTAAAATGTCTATGAATATATCTTTAATATCTAGAGAGCTAAATACTCTTTTTTTTCTCCAAACCATAAAAAAAATCAGCTACCAAAATTTGGTTATGCATCAACTGACTTAAACAGAATGGACTTTCAATACTCCAGTAGAGTTTCTGTCTTCTTAATACATAAATAATATATACATCTTCAAATTGACTAGCTAAGTCAGACAAGCATATGGGAATATATGTTACACCACATTTTGGTTCTTTTAAGGACCATAGTGCTAACAGAGGCTTGAAACACACTGCTTTCTCTCTTCATAGTTTATAATAAGCTACTTGAGATCCATGCCCAATACACTCATATTTGCAAATAAAGTAGGAAAAACTATTTCACATTTCCTACTGTTATATAACTATATAAGGGATCCTACATGACAAATCATGATTACTTTGTTCCAGATTGTTGCACAGGCAACAAACAATCAGTAGGGGAAAGATTACTTACCAGAGTGAATTAGTGGCTTTGTTTGCTTTTTCGTGGCTAGAACAATAACAGAGTTTGTGATCGTTCTATAAAATATTCTCCAATCCTTAAATTTGTCTCTACAGCAATGATATCTCACAAGGGTAGTGATCAGCAGTCACTTCAGGTTCATTATAAAAAGCGTGTATCAACAGATAAGACTACACAGACATGCAAGAACAGCAGCTATACTGTGGATATCTCTAGCCAGGCTTTCAGAAGATTGCTTTAAAATGCATAAATAAAACAAAAAGCTATATCTAATTTTGGCCTCTGTTCTTAAATTTTAGCTGAAAATAGACCAATTAAGAGCCTAGGACACCTCTGCCTGAGAGATGTCTGAATTGCTAGGTAGAATTAAAAATGTCTCTGTCTTGCACAAGGATGACTATGATATTGATGTTTCTGAAGCCTTTCAGAAACAGGCCAGATGGCCAATGATTCTCACTGAAAAAATCTTCTTGAGGCTGTAAGCAAAGAACTCAGCATTCACTTACCATTCTGAAGGGCGAAAATGAGCATGGATCGTACAATAAAACCACTAGAAGGACTTAGTCCACCACACTACATGCTCTCACCGGTATTTCTTTTTATTTGAAATATGCCAGGAGCATTAAACTTTCCACATCCTTTATTAGTTCTGATTTTACTGATGGCCAAAGTGGTAAGCTCAACAGCTTGACATATCCACCAAAACAACCCAAGTATCAATTCAGCAATGTCTGCATATGGTTTGAATTATATTTCCACAGCCTTCGTAAGGCTGTGTAAAAAGAGAAAAGAACCATGACCACAGAGCGGGTATCGCCGCTTCCTCTTAAAAATAATGACATTCTATTAAGAAAATTAAATTACTGTCCACCTTTAAGATATCAATCCCAGGCTTAACTTTTCATTTGATTAGGTTTAAATCCCACAGGTTTCAGCTGAATCCTGAAACTGTGCAAAAATAAAGTGATGCTAGATTACTGAATTAAATACAGATGCCACTGCTCTATACAGGGATCTTAAAATCGTGTTTTTCATTTCTTGTTCAAAAAATAGTGTGATCTCTAAACAGCTGCTTTGCTGACTCCCACAGGTAGCTACACTTCAGCACTGAGAGAAGTAATTCCTATATATAGTGCCCATATGTTCTTCTTCTTTCAAAGTCTTATTGGAAATTATGCAAACAAACAAACAAAAAAATTCTTCAAACTGCAATGTACAGGTTAGCCTCTGTTTCTATGTAGCTGCTAGAAAGCCTTCGGTGAAGACCACAAAGCAGAGTCCCATAGTGAAACAAAGGTGATAACTGGGGTCAAAAAGCCTTAAGTTTATTGCTGACCTTTAGTGTGTCAGCTCTGCCTAATGTCTAGCAGATGGGCAAGTACTTCAAAATGCTGGAACTATCACATGGGAGTTAGGGTTTTCAACATGTTTTCAGATAGGCATTGAGAAAGAACCAGTAGATTAATTTTTTTTTTTGCCTTGTTTATATTCCCTTAAAAAAAAATAGCCTTCAGGACTGAAAACAAGCATTTGAAGAAATGGGGTCAGAAATCCTACTGTGATAAATTAAAGATTATCCGATCAATTTTTCACCATCATGCTGCCACATAAATTGGTGGTAGTTTCAAGGTAGCTTCATTCACAAGTCCTGTATTTGATCAGCAGATGAGTTAGCCCATTTCAAAAGAGTAGATTTCTGTCAAGTTTCAGCTTCTCCAGTGATTTGATTTTGTTTTCTGGATCACTTTTTCTGTAAAAATCTGATTCTTGTGTTAATGGCCTATCAGAATAATACAAAAAAAATGCAAGGTACACATAAAACCTGTTCAGTTTATTATGTGGGCAAAGAACTTTGATGTGCCTGATGGTAGAGTTCAAATCCTTCTTAATTTGTAAGTGATATGTTGAGAGTTTTAATCTTAGTGACCATATGTCACATCTCAAAACCAGATCACACTTTGGCATGAACAGCAGCCTCTGCTTAGAAAAGCTCTAAGATTGACATATTGGAATGGGTTTGGGAGATGCTCATGGGGAAAAGCTTATTCATCTTTTATCACTGGTGGAAAGAGTCACACTTCAGATATTGCATATGGAAAAACAGCATTTCCAAATCAAAGGCTTTTATGGACAACTATGAAATCAGCTTCTTAGAGCGAGTGATCTATGTATAAAGACCACCTGGTAGTTTCTGGTCCCTAGGTATGATGACACAGTACAAACAGGCAAGAAGAATCAAAAGACATAGGTTACAGGCTTCAATATAATTGTCAGTTTAATAAAAAAAATTATTTCCATTAAATATATTGTCTATCCTTAGAGGTTTCCTAATGCAGTAAACTAACATGTACAGCATAGAGATACTCAAATGCCAAAAGCACGTACGCGAGTATGTTTACTCACTTCTCCAAAGCTGATTATAAAAACAGTCCCCAAAGATTGTAATACCAGCTCCAAACTGAGCAAGAGTCATAAAAAGGTATTAGTCATTCTTACTTTAAGGAGGGTGTGTTAATATTGAGTAAAACAAGCCTGTGCCTATACAACCCATTTTTATTCTTACGCGTGATGGTGTTTGCTGTTCATAGCAAACTGCACATACTGCACAGTCCAACTGCTCATGTTCACACACTGCTCTTCACTTCTGTTTAATCGTGCTAAAATCTCCCAATGGAAGTCTACACTCTTCTATTTCCAAATCACACACCATCTTAGAACAAATCCCATATTTTCCTTTCACAGAGAAAGAGATTGTGGTGCATTCTAAATTCCACAGTTTCCTCAGAGGTCTTCTAGAGATTCCAAAGCCAAGTATTGCCAGCTAGGTACCACATCTTGAGCTGAATCCTCAGAGAACCCTTCTTGGTAAAGCAGCTATTTGCTAAGGCTGAAACAAAACAAATTTGTTTCTTCATTGTTCTCTCAGCACTGTCTTATGTCCCTCAGCCTCACACAACTCATAATAAATCACTTCCTCTTCTAATGGCTCTTTGCTCTTGAAGTATTCTACTGTCTTGCTCTAGCTCTTATTCATTAGCATATAATATGTTTCCAAAGCTAGCAGATTTAAATCATAATGGAAACATCTAATGTCCACAATTGCAATCTTAAATACTATTTGTGGAGAATGTAAACTCAGTACTTGCAATTACATTACAAACAAATATTAAAAAAAAAAAACCACAGCAGTTGAGGGAAGAGAAACTACCTTGTTTTTTCTTTTTTTCTTTCTTTTTCTACCTTTTTTTTTTCTTCTCCATGTGTGTTCTAACAAGTTTACACAGAATGGAGAAGCCAGTCTGAGTAAAATATTACAAAGTATTCTGGTCACTAAGTTAGCAATCTAATACAGAGCTACCTGAGTGTAGCTCTGAGACGAAATAACTTGTCCTTTTCAATGCATAAAAAACTTGCCTTTTGTCTTTTTTCCCTTCATTAGATGATTAAAAAACAGATAGGTTTTAGTTCTAGACCTATTATCAGAGGACTTTAAAGCAGAATATGTACTGGGATCAAAATCTGGGACCAGAATTTGTAATGACATTGAGTATTTCCATTTTTCCCTGTACTTGAGTAAACACAGTTTTTCAGATTATCTTGCAGCATTTCATTCATTTGCTTTTTATTTTTATCCTTTCCTCTTACCAGGTTCCTTTCGGATGAACTCTGATGCAGCATTATTCTCTTTCCTTAGCCTCCTAGGAAGGCGCCCAGCCAATGCAAGTGCTTTCAGGAAGGCTGCTCTGCTAGCTGCTCCGCAGCATTACCAATGCACTTGCAGATGGAATTTCTCACTGTTCCCTCATGGGCTTGGCTGTATGCAAGGAGATGGCTGGGAGTTATTCTTATGGAACAGGAAGCAGTGACTGGCCTGAAGAAGCTGTGTGGATAATGATCATCTCTGATACCTCTTCATCATTCCCGGAGAGCATAGCTATCAATCCATGCCTAATCTAGACAATGTGTTTCTAACGTGAACTCCCCATACAGCAGGATACGACAACTGAGAAAGCTGATTTATCTATGCTGTGCTGCTGGCTCCTATTTCATGACAGAACAGCTAATACGTTGACAGACAGACAGCTTGGGCTGAGCTCTTCCTTGATGTCATTATGTGCCAGCTGATGTAAGTTAGCTACTCCCAGTAATCCAAGGTCTGTAAAAGTTGTAGAAGCATTTGCAAGGTAAAGTCAATGAACTTTCTTCTTTTTGTTTTGTGTTCTTGAAAAGCAGCTTCAAAGTTGACCTACCCCACTACAGCTTCTTGAAATAAATCACAGCTGCTCTACCAGTGAAAAGACATTTGAATATTTTTTTGTCTACTTAAAATACATAATTATTAGCGACAGATTAGATTGAGTTAAATCTAGGTCAAAATGTTAAATATAGACGCAATCATTTGCTTGAGAAGTGTTTGGAGTGACATTTGTTCCTGATTCTCGTGGAAGAAAGGCTAATGATCTGACTCCATATCCTCCTAGCCAAAGCAACTCAGAACTAGACTTCTACATTGCTGCAGTGATAATAAAAATATGCAGAATGTCAAATTTTCTCAGAAGCAGTTCTGTCTTATTCCACCCTAAGACAGGCAGTTCCCTCTGAAACTTTAACCTCACAGAAGCAGGAAAAGTAGGAGAGTGCTCTANAAAAAAAAAAAAAAAAAAAAAGCCTATATTAATGAAATTCTTAAGTGTTATGACTCGCAGCAAAAATGCATTTTGATAGGTGCAATTCTGTACTATGTAGTTAACAATTGAATTAAAAAACCACTGTTAATTCTGGAACACAAATAAAATACTTACCTTTTCATTTCCTCTTAAATATTTCATTGACTGTAAGAGAGATGACATTCCTTTTTTTGGCTTCATTTTGACACTTCATTAGTCACTGGTCATTCACCTTTAGTGCCACTGAGTAGTGCTTATTTTTCATGCCAGCACAGACAGAGGACTCAGATCTGATTCGTATTGCAGGTAATAAATGGTAATTATCTGCATCCTTTTTTTTCTGATGTGAATCACTGTCTCTGAATTCAGGGAACTAAATCTTTGTACACTTTGATGACAGGAGATTAGAGAGTATAACCAGTCTTTGGTATACTTACTAGGGCAAAGACTTACAGGTCATGCATTCAAATTTGTGTAATTAATGTCAATTTAGTGATGAAGATGAAGGAAGACGGTGTACCCTTAATCAAGCAGATAAGCAATATGAAGCTTTTGCACTAGAGATTTAATGGAACAACAGACACAGAACTGAAAAATGAACAGTGGACCAATCATGGCTCTTGTTAGAGTGCTCAGGCTTTACTTTACTCTGAATGATCAGGATAAAACCCAGGTGCTTTATTCTCTTTCCTCTGTCCTTTTTCTATAAATATTATAACGAAAAGGAAGTGAACAAGAAGCCAAGAACAACCTTAAGAGTTATAATTAAATTTCACTTTTTTTCCTCTTGGGAGTCAGTGGGAAAAGGGGCGAGATGGGATGGACTTGTATCTGATGTGTCATAAACTTTCTCTTCCTCAACTGTAACAAAGTGTTTTATATGTATATATACACACATATATACACATAAAAACATACTTCATATATTTAAAATGCACAACCTTCATTATGTTTGTCTTCAAAACATCCCTGTAGCACAATGAAATATGATAGTATTTCCTTAGTATTTAAAGAAATAGAAGAAAACTGGAAGGATTCAGACCTAGCCATCTGTCAATGAGTAGAACCTCCCAAACCCCCAAATCCTTCCCAGACTGCAGAGCACTTAGTAACCACTGTGGCCCTTCCAGAACATAAAATTCTTCATTTCCTTATGCATCTTACATGTGAAACAGCCACACAGGGAAGACTGCCTCCACTGCTCTGGGAGATGCAGAACAGGTGACACATCTAAACCCACTCAGATGGGTCTGTGTCTTCTATATAACGCATCCCAGTGAGATTTTTCTGGCCATACTTTACATGCATTATCATGCTCTGTGGAAAACACAGCAAGCACAGCAGCTTGCTACAATGAAAGAAGCTTTTAGGGTTTCTTGTATTGCAGAAGTTCACCAGTTCCAAGGATAGTCTGTACAGTTTATAGAGAAAACTGTTGACTAAAGTAGTAGGGAACAGGAGCCTGAGTCCAGGGTAGTAGGTAGGAATGCCAACAACAAAACCAGTATGTTACCATCTGAAGTCAGTGAGATACTAAAGGACATGGCAAGAAGTAGAAATATCTCTTTCTTTATCTACATATCAGCAGAAAATATTGACCTACTCTGTTATTGAAATATATAACACAGTTATTCAACTCTAATTAAGATTCTGATCTAGGATTCACAACCTCAGCCTAGCATTAGATTACTAAACTCTCAAGGAGACTTAGACGCATTCTTCTCTTCATCATTTCCTATGGAATAACAGGGGTGACACTCCCGTCTATGTGCTGGCTATTGAAAATGCTACCACAACAAGCCTAACACACCACAGTCCTTACCTCAGAATTGCAGATCTCACATCACACAGGTTACAACACACAAGAACGCCCATAGATCCAGCCTGAGGGTCACAGAGGAAGTTTCAGCACAGCAGAAAAGAGAAACCAGGACTCTTGAATTCCGGGCTGCATCCTGCTTGCTGCACTGTTCTTTATCTGCGAGAAAGCAGTAATGGTAAAGAGCAATGAGTTACTCTGAACTTAACTGTACCCTGAAGAATATTATATTTTCCAGTTCATGTAGATTAGTCCACTAAAATGTTGGTGATAATTCTTAACAGGATTTGAATATATGAACTGGAAATACAAAGAGCTTTGTCACTCTTTCTACAAGCTCATGAAATTTCAAGAGGATACCATCTAATTAAACCTCATAACCAATTTGCCAAGATAAGTAATAATTTTCACTCTTCAGTTAAATGTAGATGTAAGGTGCATGTCAAACAACTTGAGTACAGTGTTCCCCAGATGCCACATCTGTTTCTCATATAATATTTTCTTCTGTTTCAACATTTGTGTTTACTCATTTAGGTTATGTTCTGTCCCCAGGGAAGGTCATCTCTGAATGATCTTTATTACCATTATTTACTCATATTTTATTAATGCCACACAGGATCCAGTCAGACTCTGACATATGGTGAGCATCTATCAAACACTCTAAACAGAGAAGCAGATAATGGGTTGAAAAAAAGCTTCCTTGGAATGACTATTGCAGTGATGATGATGGGTTTATGGTTGGTTGGACTTGATGATCTTGAAGATCTTTTCCAACCATAATGAATCCACAGTTTTGTGACTATGAAAACAGTCAGGTGTTGTAACTGCACTACCTCTTTCTAATCTTTTCCATATTTACTAATCTTAATTTTTACTTCTGCTGGCAATTGAGCTACAGTGGTGTAAAAAGTGGAAAAGATTAGCATTAGGATGACAAAAGAGACATTTGGGTGTCAAGATAAGTGTTGCTTTGGATCTCTTATACTCTATCCCTGTTTTCAGTGAAGTTATGCAGAAGGGTATTGTCACATTTACTTCAATGAAATCCCAGATATGACTGAAGGTAAAAGATGAAGAGTTACACTGTACTTTTTCTAAACATGAAATAATTGTAAGATAATTCTTAGCAAAATGTTTTGCTGTGCCATTTTTATTTCTGCATACAATTTTTCACCTGCCGCTGCAATGTTTATCGGTGCAGCACTAGTTGTTAAATATCGCTTGTCTGCAACAGCTGTGTTAAGAACTGGAGGGCTTTCAGACTGTGAACTGTAAAACTCTGATAATAAGACAGTAAGTCTGGCCCAGTGACCCAAAACAAAGGAAGCAATGGATGCAAAAGGGTAATGCTGGGAGAAATAAGGCAAGCTCTGAATTAACCTGGGATGATTATGTGTTCTGACAGAATGAAGCAACTCTTGTTCACTATACTAAAGCTACATGGCAGCAGAATGCAACAAAAACAGATGTAGACTTTGTATGCAGTGGATATTATATTATCTTCTTTCATACATAAGTAAAACTGTTGGAATAAATTCTGTTGATGGTCATTAAAGTATAAATAGTTAACATACCAGATTTAATATATGTCCTTATTGAAAAGTCCATAAAGATGTAGCATAAAATGTCAAACCTTCCCTAAGTGCCATTACCTTCCATAAGTTGTTTAATTGTGCTTATCTGCAGAATATTTCCCTAACACAGGCTACCAGTTTTAAGCATTGCACCATCTATGTAACATCTTTACCAAAAGTTAAGGAAAAGCTGTGTAAGAAATGTGTTGTATTATTATATT
Organism: Eudromia elegans; assembly: GCA_003342815.1. Taxonomy (NCBI): domain Eukaryota; kingdom Metazoa; phylum Chordata; class Aves; order Tinamiformes; family Tinamidae; genus Eudromia; species Eudromia elegans. Next base: position 4,388,461 of record PTEX01000024.1, on the reverse strand, counting down.
GTGTTTATTTTTTACTTCCCATTGCATCTGCTGACACTTCCAATTCATCCTCTCACAGTTAGAGGGACAAGTGTGTTAGAGGAACTGACAGAAGCCAAAGCCTATGTATTGCTGGGTTCCATTGGAAGGGATCTCCTCCTTTTTCCAGAAGGATGATTACTTGCCTACTTTACATCACTCTCTCACTTGAGTCTCTGGGATTGCCTGGCAATTGAATGAATTTATTTTCTTTGTGCAGTAGTAACAGCAGTATCATACTGCACTAACGGCACTCAGGTGTGCTCCACTGTTCCACTCTTCCCTGGCCTCTGACCAACTTCACGACTGTGAAATGGGTGCAAACAAAAAATCCGTGTAAACATAGTCATAAGAGCAGACCATAGGGCCCTTAACACTATTCGAGCAGACACTCATACTGCCACTGCTAGGCAGTAACTGGTCTTGCCTGAAGCAAAATTTAATCATACCATAGTTTAATATCTACAGATTAATGGCCTTGTCTTGTAAATGTATTATAGTCATTTTAGGCAGCCTGCGCATTGCTTGACCAAATACCTTCAGCAAAGAAAAGCAATACACAGTAGGATCCAGTGAAAACAAACACAGTTTTTCCCAATTACTTAGGGAGCACAAGAGTTTTGAGGTGGATCTTGTCAACAGGTTTCACTGTAGCAGTACAGGTTTAAGAATAACATATTCAATAGTGTCATCAGTAAAGGAGCTCAAGCAAACTTTGACTATTCACAATATTTTCATGATATCTAGTAATATCAATATTATGCTATGCTTAAGTTCTAACCATTCAGAATAATTCTAACATCATGACGGGACTGCTCATTTATGAGCCTCAGCATAAACAACAAAGTCCTAACAGCCATTTACACAGGTAAGGCTTTGAAGCAAACTTCAAAGTCACAGCAGTAAAATCCCAGACAGTAAAATCCTAGACTTGTATATACAAGTGTCACTGACACAATCAATATTGCCTTCCCTAGAGTTCACTAATACTAAACACAGCCTCTCTGTTTGTACACAAACCGTGTGAATGTGTGCACCCTCATGTTCTTAGACTCGGCTTACTGTCTAATGGCTCCCCGCGCCACTGAAGTTCAAATGTAACTGCAAGTCCTAGGGAAACCACAAGCACTTAGAGTTCCTGATATTATCCCATTCGGGAGGACAGGCAAATAAAGCAGTACACTTTAAAAAAAATTTCATACAGAAGAATGAGAGCCTGACGCAGCTGTTATTTTTAAAGTGTTGGAGAATATGAAAAAGAAATTCATCTTTTGGGGTGTATACTGCCATCCCTGTCTTTAAATTTTCAATTGTCTCTTATCACTTTTCTTGTGTTTGATAAGCAAGTAGGAGATTGCTAACCCCAGACAAGTAGGGTGGCAATGTTGGGTTTCTAAGGGGAGAAAAAAATACAGCACCTTGTAGAATTGTTTTTATCCTCCTCAGGAATTGCTTAAAAGTAGTTTTTGAACTATCAAAACCGCTTGGAGTTTTAAATTTGAGAAGAGTATCTTAAAGGACCAAAATCTCCTCTGTTTTTTAGAACCTTATGGTTTGGGTTGCATATTTGAGAAGAGCGGAGTCATGCACTACTTAATATAACTTCTTTTCAAATGGTGATTTTAGAATTAGTTTTCCAAATAATTCAAAGTATATTCTAATTATAAAATAATTTCCTTCTTTTCTCATAATCCTTGAAATAAAATGTTGCTGTCAATCTGCTCAAAAATGTTTTCCAAATGCGAAACATTCCTGAATATTGTTGGCTTGCCATGATGGAATAGGAACTTAATTTAGTGATTGAAAAGGGGCTCAGAAAATCTGTCATGCAGCTGAAAATTTGGCAATCATCCCTTCCCTCAGTAAAGTTATACCAGTTGAAAACCAATGTGGGACTAGAAAGGCGGGGGGTGTGTGTGTATTTGAGAAGGGTTCTTTGGTTCAGCAGGTATCCTCTGCAGATACCAGTGCATACTGCTAATATCAATGGAATAGCTGAGCCTTACTTTTCAATGGCAGTGCACTATAGCAAAGCAAAACCTTAAGTTGGACATGCATAATAGTTTCTTATGCGAATCTACTGGAGGATGTCTGAGTGACAGGTAGAGAGAGCAAAATCTATTTATATACAAAGCAGGCAGTATTGCTGAATGCTTTCTCCTCATTTCTTCTTCCCTCTCCACTTCGCTGCCAACACATCTTATGCTTAATTTGGAAGGCAGGTGAATGAACAGCCTCAAGGTTCATTCAACTCTTAATCACTTTTTTTAAATTGCAAAAATGAGCTTGTAGTCATTTCTCCATCAGGATTCTAAAATTTTTCACTAAACCTTTTACCAAAGGCAGCAAAGATGTGTCTGGCGGATGATGACTTGGTCCAATGTAAACTCAGCCAGCTAAAGCCTCTGCCTATCATTTAGGAGAACAGAAAGAATCAAATCTTACCAGATCTGTTTGGCTTTCGGGATCTTCTTCATGCACCTTTATCCACGAGCAAAGACATTTACTAGCAAATGACTTTCATGCGGTGGACTACGTCTGTGCTATAACTGCAAGTGACCATTCTCCAGCCAATATAAGGAATTCAGCATATAAGCTATTGTGTCCATAGAGTGAAGGAGAGCTACTGCACTGTGGTGACAGATTTTAGGAATGCAGTGATTTTCAAGATTGAGGGACCTTATCTTAAATTCTATCTCTAATTTTCTAGGCAAAGTAGCTACAATAAGGCATGTGACGTTGGCAAGTGAGCTATGTGATGAAAACTGATGCACTTACATTGTACATATAAGGATTAAGTAAACCAGGAAAATGTACATGACTGCAGATAACTGTAGATGACATGGTTTAAATCTCTACGTCCTCTTAAAATGTGTCTTTCAATGTTGTTATAATGCAACATTAGAAATTAGAAAGCTGGTTGCTTTCCATTTACACATTCTTGGAAGTCCTTTCTGCCATTAGACAATGTCAGTTATGATTAGGTGGGGTTTATGCATTTGGTAGAAAATGGCTGGCTCTAAGCAAAAGCACTGTAGTATGTCAAATGAAACAAATGTAATACAAATCAGCTGCACTAATTGGAATGACAGTGACATTCTGCACTACACTTAACAGTAAAAATACCTTAAAGACAAGAAGTCTGACATTTGGCTTAGCTCCTCTGTTTATACTTACCTTATTGATTAGAAATGCAGCTCCCACAATCACAAGTCTAGTATTCAAATTATATTAGGAAAGTTACAGCAATCGTAAAATGTCTTCAACCTCTTATGCTGGAAATCTGATTACAGCTCGACCTTGATAAAGTTATTCTCCCTTTACTCTGCATAAGAAGGATATTTATCATTTTTTTATCCTCTTTTTATTTATCATTTATTTATTTAACAAAGTTAATAACAAAATAAAAGGAAACCATTGGTGACTTAAAAATAAACATATATTTTCTTTGATTCTACTTTGAAATTCACTAATATTTTTTAATTTAAGGTCAAAAATATTGATCTTTTTCCTTTTTGGAGCTCAAGCAAGGATTTCTTTTCATTGATTTAAAGCAAAAAATGGTTGTCACCTGTCTGCAGGAAGAGTCCTGCAGAATGCTAACCCTCTCCCAGAGCCAGCAGCTCTGCCAGTTCACACACAGCTATGGCCTCCTCAGACACTGCAGACTGTTACTCACCTGCAAATTTCACAAACTAGCTAATCTTTTGGAAATACAAAACACCAGGTCTTGAAGCTTGCAGTGTAGATGTTTGCTTACAAAATCATCAAGAATCATTGCAAAAGCAGGAAATGATAAATTCAAGGGAATAAAGATTTGATAATAATTATGAACTGGATTAAAATCAGCTGCTTTGGGATGGATGACTTTCTGTTTTCCGAGTAGCAAGCATCCCCAAAGAAAGATTTTGGTGACTCACAAATGCTAGAAAACAGAATCCATAAAAAGATGATTTTTAAAGTGAGAGCTCTGAGTATAAAACTGTGGAATTCTTTCTCTAATCTTACGATTCTAGAGATTTTGAAAGAAATCTCTAGAACAGACAACTCATTTGTGAAGCAAATAATTCAGTTTCATAGGAAATAAATAGTTGCAAGTCCTTTGGATTTCAGTAGAAATCTTGTGTAATCCATCTCCCTTAAGATAACTTCCTAAACTTCTAGAACTCAGAGCAATAAATGGATATCCCTAAAATGATGATATTTAAAATTCAAGTCTTAATCTTTATGTGCTCTTCTGCTTCCTAGCAATGAAATAGGAAGTTAGTAAGGACTATTTAAAAACAAACTCCATAGAGCTAAGGACATAAAAAGCCCTTGCATCCATAAAGAAGTTTAGAGTACTTCTTAAAATAAAAATATTTGCCATGTTCATTTATTGATGAATAAATTTGTTTAAATATTAGCTAGAGTTAGAGCTTTTCGAAATAGACTTTGTTTTTCAGAAGTTACGTAGAACTTTTCAATTTCATAGAATTCTGCACTGCTTTAGTTAGAGGTTTATTTGCAGTGCTGATTAAGTAGATTTTTGCATCATAAATGCAAATGGGTACACATTGTCGATGCAAAACACTCTTTGCTTGGATGCAGTTATGTCTGCTGTGATATTGGCCTGCTTCTGCTCGACATATTTTTCTGTGTTACTGAAACTTCACAGTACGTTATGGGCTCAAAACAGACCCACTTGGGAATAAAGAAAACATCCTTAAAATTATGCAAAATATTCATAACAAAATGCAAATATTGTTTACAATTTTTAGCATCTCACTATAGCAGCTCACATTCTAAATCTTAACCAGCTAGAAGCTATATGGAAAAGTGTTTTATCAGCCTTTATGCTGGTTAAATTGTCTTGTACAACAAATGTTGCTGATCTTCAGCAAAACGGCCAGGACCAGCACGCAACATAAAAATGCTAGTTTTAAAGCAAAATGTTGGTTTTAGATACATTTAGCACTGACATATTCGGGAATGAGATTTAGTGTTTACTGGGAAGGTTTTCTGAGGAGGGCATTCAGCCAGAAGGGGACTGCTTCATCTAGGGAGAGAGAAAAACCTATAATTAAAAGATTGGATTTTAATTCCACCGATGTTAAGTTGCACCAAAAATGAATTGGGCCAAAATAATTATTCACATCACACACTACTGGGCAGTTATAGATTGATGTATTTACATTTTGCCAGAGTAAGCAATGCCTTATGAGAAATACAAACCTCTGCTTCCTTAACCCTTGAATCCTTGATGAATACAGTTTTTGTCATTACGGCTCACTGGCAGTGAATATATTTCCTCTCATCCCTCAGTTCACATTTATTTCACAGTCTCCTTTCCACTAAGTGAAAAGTCCTCTCCATTAAGAACTCAATGTTGTGTTTCCTAGGACGCTCTCTCAGCAAACTAATGGCATTTCGGTTGGTCTCCTTTGTGGTCAGCTCTGCCTCTTCAGGAGATGTCTACAAAACTACACCTATTTCCCTTTGCTCTACCCTTCTACACCCCACTGCTTTGCAGAATGACTCTGGAAAGTGAGAAAAGGATATGAGATATATTTCAAAAGACTGGAACCTGCACAAAGAGAAACACAGCAGTACGAATGGGACTCTGGCATCCTAAGATTCTTACTGAGGTCTGTTTCTCAGGTAATATCCACTCACCATTTCCTAATTTAAGGAGTAGTGATAAACAAAGGACATTTTAAAAGTTTCAGCTAATATGCAGCAGGATTGTATGGGAGTGAAGTCTACGTGTATGAGGGAACACGTTTTCGTGAAAGACTTGAGGACCCGGTCTCACTGTTCCAGCTTGATGAATTTGTTCTCTAGAAAATTCCTCCAAGCATTCTGTTGGACTGCCTTGCCTCACTAGTCTGAAAACAGGCAGAAATGTGTAGTGCCGATGTTCACCAATAACTTCCCAGCATCTCAGTGACAACTGAAATTACTTGGGGGGAGACAAGCTCACTGAAGGAACACCGGAGTAAATAGAGTACAAGACTTGAGAATTCACTCCATGGGCGAAAAACAAATTAAAAGTTCAACAGATAACTTCTCATTCTTATTGGAGAAACAGATCTTGCCTGATCTCTTACGTCTATTCCTTTTTAGGCTCAGTCCTGTCCTTCTGTGGAAGCATCTGATCTATATTAAAATCAAAATGAAAGCAAGAATTCCTGTATCAGAACTGAATAGAACCATATTCACAAGCTATGTCTTCACCAAGAGTGAGTGATTTATTAACACAGGAATACTAGTGTACTTTCTAAAGGAAATAAATTCGTACTGACAAATCGAAGGTTTACACCGTTTGATTGCTCAACAGGTTTTGCTGGCACAGCAAAATTTGCATTAAAAGCTTCTCCTGCTTAACTACATCAGTAGGGAGCCATGTCTCTTACCTGCCTTAATCAATGATCGCCTTTCCACAGAGAAGTCGACAGGCACTAGGTAGACCTCTCCTCATTTCTAACACAATGTTCGTCAGTGCGGCTCAAGCTGAAAACCAATAATGGTGAAATGAGCAAACGGAAAAGAAAAAAAGAAACCCTGTTTAGGTGAAGAATGGCAGTAGACAGCCCTACCTAAACTAATCCTGACACAACTCTTCAATCAGATACTTAGGTAATCACAAATTAGGTTTTAGTTTGACTCAAAGCCTGAAGATTTGCCAACGCTCCAGCCACAGGACACAGCATAGGGTTCAATAAATGTATTTTTTTATTACAAAGTTCCTTCTTTGTTTTATTTTAGTGTTATATATTTTACTTCATAAGAAACTTGACTTTACCTTCAGATTAGTGCCTACGTAGTTCACAGATAAATAGCTCAAAGTCTCAGTCGCTTGCTGGACAACCAAGGGCAACAAACACATCAAGAGCTCTTCTACCTACTCTGTTGGTTCCTTGTCAAATGCAGGAATGAAGACCACTCAGGCTTAGACAGGACAACACACAGAGCGAGCTAAGGGCAAACACAAGAAAGAAAGGAATGGGAAAACACCGCATTTCCCTGATGCAGTCCATAAAAATAAAAGAGGTTTTTCTTTTCAAATTGTTCCTTTGTGGCATAAAAGGGATCATACTTTCTATAATTTAGTACTTCTTTAAACGATTGCTGCTTTAAAAGCAGGATTATAGAAATGAAATGATTTGAGAGGAAACAGAAGGGCAGAGGTAAAAAGGCCCCCAAAGCACCTGAAACAGTTTTGACAGAGCTACTCATCACAGCTCTGGTTTTGATGTTTTTTAAAACTACTGTCTACTCCATTTTATAATTAAGTTTAACACATTCTGGAAAAGATCCAGTTTAAAAAAGGACTAAGTACCCCAAAATATTTCATCAGCCACCTCACTTCAATGTGTGCAGAAAGGCTGGAATTTTATGACAATCCAGATGGATTACAGTGACAAAGCATTTTTTTCATTTTTCACATATAAAATGGCTAAATATTAATGTGGACTTTATAATTAAAAAAAAATCCTTTAAGTTTGACTTAATTTTACATAGTGTAAGCAACAAAGAAATGTGTTTTCTGATCTGTGGCTTCCTGTTCATGCTGTTTCTTATGTGATTTCTTAAGAGACCATTCCTATTTGGCATACTGTCAGCTGTACAGATATGTGGGCTGAATTTTGTTAGTGAACTGCTGTGGCAGTGATGCCTAAAGATGCAAACCGAATTCCACCAGACAAGGAAATAATAGTCATTATTTTAAAAATGCAATTTAGATATTCGGGACCCTGTTCTGCCTGACTGAAGAAATTAACTGCTACCCTTCAGCCTTCCCACACTGGCAGATTTAACAGACTGTGCGACTATGTTAACCTTATGGACAAATATGCTGGTTCTTTATATTCTAAACTGAATGATGAGAGCTGAGCAACACCTTGTGTTAGATGATAAAACTAACCATATGCTCCTTTTTGCTCCTTTTCTTCCTTTGTATAGCAGACTCCTTATTTCTGTGCTAGCAATTTCCCAATGTACTTGTTTTCTCTTCAAGCCCTTTTCATATTATAATTTCTTTCTGGGAAAAAAAAAAACTTCCAAAATTCTAAAATTATATGTATTTTGGTCTTATTCTTTCTTTCTTATTCTTTCTTGTGTTACTCGTTATGCCAAATGTGGCTTTCCAGTGTAAATCATAAACCTCCTCGAGATATTTTTATCTGTATGATTGAGAGCTGAGATTGGCAGCTGCTGATCACTCTTCCGCTTCCTCTTCCCTGCTAAGAAGGTAGGTACCTCTCTCCTCCACACTACAACTACAGATAGCTCTTTTCTACCAATGTTTCCTTTGAATACCCACTTGGGTAAGACTGCCATAAGAAAGCATTATTAAATTATACTGCTATGACTGCTCAGTAGGCTACAGACTGCTCACTAAAAATCACTAAAATTCTAGTTTTGCTAAAATCATGACTTTTGTCATGCAAACATAATGTAGATGATTCACAATGCATTTCCAAATAAATAGAGGCATGATTCCTTAGTCTACAGAAAAGCCGTCATTCATTTCATCAATCTTTAGAATATTCCCTTAAAGTCGGTGGAGCCAATATACATAACCTATACAGCATCCAGGTGATCAGCTAGAGTACACATAAACATTATGATAATAAGCTAGGTAACTACTCTAATAACACTAAACTGAAGAACATTTTGGATGTCTGCCATGGAATCTTAATCAGACCCAGAAATCCAAATATGAACTCACTAAGTCTCTCTATACATCATATACTAGCTGCGTATTTTCTAGCTTCTCACTGCCTAACATAAATTGAGGTGCTGTTATGTCTATTAGCTCTAGAAGCAGCGTTTTGTTTCCCTTAATAACAGTTCTATATCTTAACTTCTGGTACCACTAGGTCATAAGTGGCTATAAATTACCCTCATTACCTTAATCATTGCAGGACTGCTGAATAAGCTCCATTCCATCATAACAAAATCACATTCAAGCTTCTGCATGAGGCTTTAAGACTTGCTGCTGCTTGTGACAAACAGGGATCTGAGCAATCAATACAGAAAACATTAACATGGCACAACATACTGTGCATGCAGTAGAGATGCTAGCATGTCATTCGTTACAGCAGCAATACCCCAACAGCTAACTTAGCTATCTTAAAGGGAATCAATACAAATTTTTGTTTCAGACAACATATGCAGGTCGTAATTACAAAGCGTTTGTTGTATTTCACCCGAACACATTTCTACGTTCAGTATTTCTTTTTTTTTCCTTCAACTGCAATTCAGTGTTCGCAATTCTCAGGTTGGTAATGCTGAGCAAATGAAAATCGGTTTGCAGAAGGACTACAGAAATCTGCTAAGGTATTACCTAAGAGAGGGAAAACAAAATGAATTTGGACAGCTTCATCCAGCCAATGCAAAGAACAATTTATTTGCCAATTTTATTACCTTTCAAAAATCAAGCTGATAACGGCATTATCTAGTGCAGGCTCGGCTAATTTGTCTTTATTCTAAAGGTAAGGAAACAAAAGTGAGAGATTAAATTGCTGGGTCTAGGTTAGGGGTGGGGTCAGGAATAGAATGAAAGGACTGCGACCTCCTATCTCACACATAAATAGAGCTGACCAATTACATTATTACTATTACTAATACGACTACTACTATTACTAAGCTTTATTCCTAATTGCCAACCATATCCTGTGTTGAGCTAGAGTAAAACAAAGTAAAAATCACCATCTTTATCAGTTAACGCTCATGTTTCCAGAAGCTCAACAGAAAGCAAGTCAATGGACAGACTATCTGGGGCAGTTCCCTCTGCCCCCATAATCAACCAATAATGCAGTTAATTTGACTACTCATATACCACTTAAGTAAAAAAGAGGTTTCCTAAAGTATGGGAACAGGCTGGGATACATAAAAGATTATTGACTTAAATTCACAATTTTTTTTACTGTTTGTAATATATACAGTTTGGCTAGTGCTTATTTTATCTCTTCATAATAATTCCTTTTTTTTTTTTTTTTTTTTTATTTTTCCTCCTCTCCCAACTACTCCAGTAGCTGAAGAATTTTTGAGAAATTGGCATCATTAGCAATTTCCTCCACAAATGGGATTGTCTCCCGCGCTGCTTCAGGGCATCCACATCACCAAAGGGCTAACACAGTAATAGCCCGATGCGAACCTGCAACTCCACTGACACTGCCAGCCTGATGACTATTCATGAAATTATCCTTGTACTCCAAAAGACTGTTTAAAAACATACATTTCTGAATGTCATAGGAGAAACATCGAGAGGTTAGAGGCTTTGCTATCGAGTGTGTGTAATGTCAGAGGAAGAATTTGTTTACACCACATTTGACCACTATCCTTCAGGAGCAAGGTTTTCTCTCTTTTTTCTTTTATTTATTAATTTTCTTAAGCACTCAGGCACTTCCCAAAGCAATAAGCACTTACACGGGTTTTCAATTATCTGTTCCTCACAGATAATTTCCCCTTAAGACCCAGGGATCAATTATTTCAACAGAAGGCAGCTGGGCACCTTGCCCTCCCGAAAGCCCTGCCGGCCGAGCTGGCTCATGCCCCGCGTGGACGGGATGCGAGCCATGGAAATCCAAAAGCCGAGTGATGCTGTCAGTGACGCAGCGAGATAACATCCCGCGGGCTCCGGGGATCTGCAGTCCTCTACCTAATCTTAGCTCCCCATCTATAAAGAAGAATTATAGTCACGCAGTACTCAGCAAACACGTCTGAGCAAATCAACTGAATGTTCTTATAATATTGCTAAAGCCCTATAGTATTGACTTCCTTGACAGCACATGGAAAGGCTACTGGAGACGGTGAGTGGAGTAAAATATGGAGGAGAAGGATGCAACTTGTAAATGGCTCTCGTTACTATTCTGTTTCTATTCTGGTAAGACCATTTTGTGACTGAGGAAAGAAAACAAACTGAAAAATACCAATAGCTGTAGAGCTGATTGATCACATCCATGGCTTAAAAAGCCTGTGTGGGAACCTAGCCACCTAAAATAAATGTAGACCCACTTAATTTTTAACTTTTTTTAAAAAACTTTTAGGCTATTTTATTTTTAAAGATATCCTTTTCCCCAAATTCAAGTCTATATAATTTTAATATCAGTGAGCTAAAATGCAAGACAATTTTTCATTTAATAACATTACATATGGAAAACACATTTTGAAATGATGATACTCAGTATGTAATAACCACTATAAGCAAATAAAGCATTAGTTCACAAAAAAAATTATGTTACATATAACTTTATTACACTTTTCAGAATACATGGATTAACAATGGCCAGGCTGCAATTTCATCAAATTCTTATTTTAAACATAACTTATAAATACATAGCTGGTTAAACAATAGAAATGTTGAGTTTTGTCACTTTTTTTCCTTTATTCTTTTCTTTTTTTTTTTTTTTCTGGCATCAGGAGTCATATAACCTCCAAAATGGAAACCAAACGGGGCACGTAACAGACAATAACTGAACTGTAAGAATTATTGTTCACATTCGGTGGCGTATGTATCACCCCAAACAGTGCTAAAGTACTACAGGAAAGATCCCCATTAATATTTTTCTAATGACATCAGTTGGTGTTTCAATGTCAGCTTGCAGGACTGCAGAAATCAGCAGAGAACTTGCCCACCTCCCTTGCTGTGCTTGAAAGCAACATGTGCTCTGCCACAGAGACACCTCAAGCTGAGGGATTTGGCTTTAACTGCCTTGATTTTATATATATATATATGTATATATGTATATTTTACTTACATTTTTGTGCATGTGTGGGCGTCTACGTAGATACTGGAGAAGAAGAGATGGGGAGGTTTCTTACAATACTTAAACTGCAGAATGTGCAAATACATTATGGCACATATGAGACGCGATACCTTTACACTGCTTTGTCTCCTAGCATTTATTATGCCTGACCTTTCAGCAATTTGAAGGCAAACATTAAAGCACAATTCAGCTGAGCCTTTGTTTAATGGATAAGAAGCAATTTCCATGTACAGATAAGTTTGCTCCCACGTAACTATTACCAGCTTTAAATATTTACTAGCTATATAATTCTCAAATAGGAAGTACTAAATTCACCCATCAAAGCAAGATCCTTTGTGCCCGAGGGATGCACAAGCCAAACACTGCAAAGGTTTCTTAATGAACGCTACAGACGGGAGGATACTGAGAGCCAAACCTAAATCTCAACCAGATTCTCCAAGTTCTGCAAACCATTTGGAAATTGTGGGATGACTTCAAAGTAGGCCACTGATGAACTGTGGTCTGGATAGAAACCATGAAAACATCACAGTTTTTGCAGCACTTGCTGAGGTAGTACATAGACCACACACAAAAATGCAAGAATAGACACATATTCAGAACTATTTGCATATTACAAAAGAGAACTATGGGAATTTTTAGATTTGGATTTATGTTTAAAAAAAAAGGGATAATTTCAGATAACATGTTTGATATTTACCACAGTTGCCTAAAACCAGAACAAATCATGGAATAGTATTTCCAGCAATATTTTGAGTTGTTTATCAGTGCCTTCTGAGGCACTGATTTTGTTTTGGCTACAGAATTAGTTCAAAATATGGTTGACATTAAAGAAAAAAAAAATCATTTCCACTTAGGGAAAGCATATGTACTGAATCCCAAGCAAACACACATGATATGAATTGAGTTGCACTTGTTTTCTAGGCAAACTTTCTGCGCAAAACATGAGTAAATAAAATCTAGTGTCTTTACATTTCAGATCTGTACATCCAGTAGTTTATAGCAACAGAAATATATATTTGTATATGATTCAAACATTTCCTCTCCATGTCAATTGCAAATTTAGTTCACTTCAAAGGTAACTACTTTCCTCTTAAAAAACTAAGAAATGTAAACAGTGTAACATCATAAAAAATCTCCTCAGTACTTAGGACTGGTAAAATGCGAATGCAAACAGATGTGCTGGTATATTGTTAATGTAATGTCTCAGAGGACATACAGTGAAACATAATTAGCAAGAAATTTATGTATGAATCCTCCAGCGATCTACTTTCTGGGATTACCTTGAATACAAATATAATTTAACTGATATACTTCACTTTTTAAAATTAGAAAATAAGGCAAGTGCATTTCTGAAGAAGGTGCTACACTTCTAGGATACTAGATAAACGTGTGACAATTCTGAAAATTATATCAATAATAAAAACATCAAAAATATCTGCAATTTAATATAGACTGAAAAACTATCAAAAGACAAAGTGACCAGCATCAATTTCAGAAAATATTTTAGACTTCATAAATACAAGCACCCTATATTTACATAAATTATCTTCTAAACTAGTTTTCCTTTGAGACACACTTTTGTTCTAAGCCTGTGAAATTATATAAAGGCTTTAAATACGAAAAAAGTAGTAAAATAGAAATATCAGATGTCGTTATCATTTTGGATTTGCTTTTTGCTAACATTTGGTTCTTCAGAATCTCTAGTCAGCTCTTACAGTTTTTAAAAATATAACTAATGGAAATGGAAAACTGGTGCATTATTACAGTATAAAGACTCTATTGAGAGCTGTTGCGTTTTTACATATAAAGATTACACCAGTATTTGTAAATCCTAGTCAAACACTTATTTTAAAAATTAAATTGGAATACATTGTTTTATTGTAGTACAAATTCATATAGTCATTATGCATCTAATCCTTTCACACTAGCTTTGTACATTAAGCATATTGTTTAACTGTAAATTTCATATTTCAATTAAAAAACTTATGCTTCAATACAAGGCTGATGTTGAACTCAGACAAAACAGAATACAATCTCTTCCTGAAAAACTGGGAGACAGAATCCCATTACATGCATTGTTTTTCCCTAGAAGTACCATGTAACTCTTGAAACAAACAAAACCCCCACCTCCAAACCCAAACCGTTTGGGTAGAGTATTATTTGATAGCACACATTTCACTAGGCTTCAGTCATGTTCCTATGGCTAGAGACATATCACTGGGCAAAAATCTTGTTTCATTTGAAGCCCATGGATTTTTTTTCTTTTATTTCTATAGTAGATTGAAAATGAGTTGTATCTTTTCTTGCAATAATTGGATATTGATCACTAGAGTCTGAAATCATAAGAATTTATCCCAACTAGTCAGCTAATCTTTACAATATTTTACTAGAAAAGCAAAAAAAAAAATCTACTGTACAAAGATGCTTGGCTCAAGCAGTAGTGCAAAGTTATACTGCCCCAGTATTGATGCCCCTCTAAAGTTAACAGTTAGTGCACAAAAAAGACCCACTGTTACACCTTACTCTCCAAACACTGTTTACATAACAAAAAAAAAAAGTTCCCCATAGCTTCAAGCAATAAAAATATCCAGAATAATTCATCAGTCAGTGAAAAACAATAATTTGAGAACAAGTGCCATCTACTGCATCTTATCCTGCTTTGGAGAAGGTCAAAGCTGAGCAGCATGGGAGCACTTCCATCACAGCTCCCACCTAAATCCTTCCACCTCGTGCAGGTTCACAGCAACCTTCACTGCAAAGGATGCCGTAGGTTGACCTGGCCACCAGAACAGACCGTACATTCAACCAGAGTTTGGGAACGGGGCTTCACTGCTGAGGGGCAGAACATGGACACTGTCCACTACCAAGCTGACTGCTCACCTGAGGTACTGCAGTGCAGGGGCCTAGAAAAAGGACTGCTCAATCACTGCTGCACAGGTCTCCATGTAGAAAATTGGCAATTTTTTTTTTTTTTTTAAATCTGCTAGATCCTCAACACTAAAACCCACGGGTTGAGATCCTACTACAAATTTTACCTGAGAAACAGAGGAAAAGCTCAGAGGCAGTTCTGAATAGATTCATAATGTCATTTTCCTCTAAAAACCTAAACAAAGGTATTTTAGAGCAATTAAAATAGTACAATTGTATTTCCCCCCCAAATATCTCTATAAAGAATTATCTAGAAGTGATACAAGTGCATAATCAGAAAATCCCTCCAAAGATACAGTTAAAAGCATATTATACCCTTGGTATTACTTAACTTTGGTAAAATCCTATGCTCTGATTTTATTTTTTTTAGCAGTGAAAAGTAACTCTACACCACCCAATTACCA
The DNA here is from genome assembly GCA_003342815.1 of Eudromia elegans. Taxonomy (NCBI): domain Eukaryota; kingdom Metazoa; phylum Chordata; class Aves; order Tinamiformes; family Tinamidae; genus Eudromia; species Eudromia elegans. The sequence continues at coordinate 4,373,355 of PTEX01000024.1, read as the reverse complement.
AACGTGTGGCTATGTGGTAAATCCTACCAGCAGCCAGACAGCAGAATCCACCAGGCTTTACACTGAGATAAGATTTTCAGCAGCCTGACTGGGGCTGTGCATTGCTTTTGCATGACTACAACCATGTCTCTGATAACGTGTATCAGCTCAGGTCCAAACTCATCTATATACTAATTTCTTGCTTTCTCCTTCCATGCCCAACTCAGAACTGCAAATGCAGTCATGTCCTTTCCGTGACCCAATCCTGTCCACAGCTGTATTACCTCAAAAAATCTCTATTTTCTTCTCCATATAAGATCTCCTCGAAATCTTCAACTCCTTTCAGGCAAAATGTCAGCTTAAAAAAATAAAAATAAAACCCCCCAGTAACATAAGGAAATAAGACAGAGAGCCTGTTGTTTAACACTGTTTACAGATCTTGGTAGTTGGGGTACTAAAATACAGCATGTGTAGTATGTAGCAATAGCTTTAAAAATACAAACATATTTATACACCTCCTGATTTAATCAATACCACTATTCATTTATGATAATTATCAATTTTTATGTTAAACTCCTTTCAAAGTATATCACTTTTATCGTAAATAAAACAATTCACTAATTCTTTGGCATCAGAGGAATCATAGAGCTGTGATCGTTCCATTGTGGCGAGAACGAGACCTTTCCAAAGTTACTCGTCTGTTATCTGTAATACAAAGAGAGAAAAAGCAAATCACCATAAGATTTGAAACACGGGTAATGCAATGTCAAGAGGTTTTCAAACAGCCCTGAAAATCATTTCAAATGATATGTAAATAAGTAACTAGGAGCCTGGATCACAGAAGTTTCACACTGCAGCTGCCAGACTGAGTTCAAGAGTTCTGCAATCAGCAATAAATTACTTTCTTGATCAGAGAAGCAGGGTGATAAAAGCATTGGGAGAATCCTGAAACACAGTCCCTGTGGAAATAGCACACAATAACTAAAATGCTGGGTAAAAATCTTATTTTATAAACAATTTATGTTCAGAAGCTCTGGAGAAAAGCATTTTAAATTTCATGAGAATCCATGATGAGAGTGAAAAGCCTACTGCAAAGCACACTAGATGCAGAAGAGCTCTAAGATTGTTCACTATAATTTGGTACCGAGTTAAAAATAGAAGAGTTAAATGAGCCATCTCCTAAGTATTTCCTGATTGTGCAACGCGAACAACTTCTGATATAAAATATTACACAGTAATTACTGCAATGAATAATAAATATACTTCTGTCAAAGGAAGAGAAAACAATCACAAACTATCAGCACATACCTAAATGCCTTTAAAATAAAATTTTAAAGCAATTAATATGGAAAACAAAAACACAAAAACAGAGTGAGGTGCAGAAAAGAGTAGCTCAGGGTTTGACATTTATTTATTTGTTTATTGGGGAGAGGGAGGGCATGTTAGTTTTCTGAGGGTTTTGATCTCGCTCTTTCTTATACGTGGTCCTGCTACCACATTTTATTTTCGACGCAGCTTTAGCTGTTCTCTCATCTCACATTGAGCATGCCGCTTTTTGTCGGTACGGCAGCTAACTTGCTACAGCACGAGGACATCCCCATTTAGGGCTGGAACGCCTCGGTACTGCTGTAATATTAAAAAAACAAGAGTAACTTCAGAGGCAGAGCGCGCGACAGACAAACTGCAAACAAGCAGGTTTCTCAGCTTTTTTTCCAGGTGAGATGATAAGTTAGATCTGAGCCTGCAGTGAAGCAGGCTAGAAAAATGTGCATTACTGCCACTGCTGTGAGTGCACAGAAACAGGGCAGAAAGCCTGAGACCTCATGTGCTTGATGGACAGAAACATGTTCTTTGACATAAGATATTGACCGATTTGCTACATTCTACACCAGCAAAGCCAGAAATGAGTAAGTTCTCAAAACGGGCAAAGCCATCTCTGATCTGCTTCTGAGCCAGCGACACAGGATGTCTGCAGAGACTGCCTGGGCTCTGCAAAAACCACCTTCCTTTTCCCCATGCAATGGCAGAGCTACAGGGAATTATGGCTCCTTTAGCAAGATTATTAGTTCTTTTTATAGTTCCGCCTTGCCTCCTTTCCTTAATGAATCTATCCATGCATAAAGTATTAAAATTATCCCAAGTAAATCTGTTTTGCAAGGGAATAAATCTCTACACTGGTTGCAGTGTCACCAGGCACTGAAAATTAAAGAAAAATGCACTCTAAAAAACAGGATGGGGAGATATCAACTCAAATGCGCTGTTCTGCATAATAGCTAATAGTGGAGAACACAGTGATAGCGGCTCTCCGCAGGGAGAAGCGACTTCACCAATGGACTATTTCTTGATTCAGTATTACCATCTGTGGAGATTAAAAGCAGATCAAGAGACTTTAAGACCCTCTTGATTTCTTCCTTATGCGTGTTTTCTCATTTTTTAAGTCTTCCACCTTTTTCCTCCAAAATTGTTACGAGAAGGTGAATTTTCTGCAAATGACAATTCATATTCTCTTGTCATTGCATGACTTTGAATGGGACTTAAAACACAAGCCAAAGCCATAAAAGCTAGAACTGCATAATTTCCTTTTTCAGTTCTTGACAAACTGCTTTCTCCGTCATTAGAAGCAATTTAAATTTTTTCCAATTTTTCAATGTCCAATTTCTAGAGACAGGACAAAATCAAAAACACTCCAGAGAGGCTGAAAAGAACCACAGATTGAGCCAAGACAACTGAGATACAATGATGCAGTTATTACCACTGAGAAACAGTGATAACATTTGCAAGACTCTTTTACTGCAAAATTTAGAGCAGTTTATGCTGTGTCTTACTAAAACAGATGGATGTTGAATGAAAATTACAGTTTGACAAAATTTTTCTGTGATTATGAAAACAGGTATAGGAGAATTAAATACAGTTAATGTGAAGCCAACCTGTTCCAAGTTTGTATTCTTTCAGAAGTAAGCCACTTAAGTAGTATCTAAAATGTTCTTAATGGGTACAGGCATCATGAGCTCTCAGAAATGAATGCATTAGTGTAAAAGTCATCTCTCAAACAGCTGAATTGCCCTTTTCTTTTAGGGCAGAGCCATGAAGGACAGAAAGAGAAAACTAACCATACTATTTTGTTATAAAATAATGCTTATCTAATACCTAATTGGATCAAATTCAAATGAATCAAACTACTGAGAGATTACTGTAGCATATTTTAATATATATTTTATAATATTGGAACTAATATTACTTTACAATCTTTATACTTTCACTGAAATATATGAATTTTGCTGTAACACAAATCTGACTCCTAGCTCAAGTCAGGTCCTGTTGAAACATGAACATTCCCCATGTAACATTAATTTAGTGATATAAATACAATAAGCACAACAACTCCTCTGTAAACAAAATAAATATATGCCATAAGGAAGATACTAATAACAAACATATAAACAATTCTTCTTAGATGATGCATTTTAATTTTACAGCAATTTGTTGTCAAGAAGATTTCCCTATACTCTGCATGCATAACACGTTAAAGACCTAGGAAGAAAGATGAAAATATTTCTGCAAAAGGTACATTCTGCAAAAAGCATTTTTCCTTTCCGTACTGTTTTTGCAACAGTTCTGCTATTAAAAGAGGAGTCTCAAGATCTGCAACAGATTTGTTAACTCAGTAGCTTGTCATCAACATGAAACACACCTACTTAAATACCTAAATAAATATTTTGCAGAATTGCTGTACTAAGATTAAATATCTTTTCCATTTCACTTCTTTCTCATCCATTTTTCAAGGTAGCACCTTTGCACTCTTCTAATTTTAGGCCTAACTTCTTATGAGCAACCAGTGCTGGTGATAACATACCTGGACTTTACGGTGTCTGGCTGGTATCTTTGTCTGAAATCTTTTTTTTTAATGAATATATATATATTTTTAACCTCCAAAAGAGTGATAATCATATTTTTAGCTAAAGTATACACGCGGCGTTTTGAGGACATAAACATCAGTCACTATTAACTCACTGACAAGTCAAACAGTTCCAGAACAGAGTTCAGAGGCATCTTGGAAGCCCCACATATTGCAGCAGTAGGATTAACAGCTACGGCTTTCACCACCTTTTATGATAGTGTAGATGAATATGATGGGAGCCAAATGTGTAATTGCTGTAATTTATTAAATTTCTCCTGCTCACAGCTACTGCAAATATTTCTGACACATTTTCTAACTGGGTTAAGGGAAACTGTATAGCTAATACGCTTTGATTATTTAGCATTTTAAAAACTCTTCTTCCAAACAGGTCCAGTTTCAAATGCCACCCTACACTGACAAAATTTGAAACAAATTCTTTATAACTGTATTACAAGGTCGTATTTCATGTAGTTGGATTTTTTATTTTTGGAACCCAAATTGGGAAAAGATTGAGTGATACCATATCTCTGTTCTCAACTTTTTTTCCTGAAACAGATTATCAAAACCTTGACAGCCAAAATTAAGTGATAGCTAAAATGGTTATTTTTAGAATCAGTTTCAAAGAAAAGTGAGAGTTCAAGCGGGCCACACAGCACTATATTTAAAGTTTAAATTCTATAAAGTCCTGTTTTATTTAATCTTAGGTCCTATATAGGACTTCACTGCATATGGTAAGCAGGCACCTGAGCATACATACAGATACATCCAGTAAGTACAGGATGCGATGAAGGAGAAAAAGAAACATACCCTCAGGGCAAAGAAATAGCAATAGCATCTTTTTCTTTCTTTTTCTTAAGAAAAGCTCCCACAAACTGATGGCACACATGAACAGGCTGAACACATTAATTATAAATGCATTCTGTGCTGATTTTGTATTAATTTATAAATAATATTCTTTCCCTGGTTAGTGAGCTGTTTACCAAAATATTGGTATATAGAAAAGTATTGGAACAAATAAAGTGGGAAGAAAAACCAGGGATCTGTGCAGCTCAGATTTTTAAAGGATATCTCTCAAGAACAGAATAAAGGTTTCTCCTCAAGAGCAGCATGCAAACAGATTTGTACTTAGATGTCTGCAGAAATCAGGACAGCCAAAATTACTATTATATCATTTTAAGCCATCAAGTAAGATGGATTTGAATGCAGATATGTATGTATGCCACTTAAAAATACTTACTTTACACCAAGATAAAAACCCGTGTGACCACTGTACTTGTCTAAGCACAAATTCCCCATGAGAACATTTGCGGAAGTTTTGATTCTATTTAACTTGGTAAATAAAAGTAGCTAATACCCAAAAGCATTGTTGCACAGATACAGGCCTACAAATATGGAGCTAAAAGTTCAATTCCTGACACATAAAGGGAATTTCACTCAGATTTAAAGGGAACAAAAAACCCTCTTCATCTTACTGCTTTGACTCTTACCTCGCTAGCTTGGCACAGGTAATTGTAGTCTTTGTGCATTTTCATGGGATTCAGACATTGCAGGGAAAATAACCCTGCTTATTTATTTTCTATGCCTTATACATAAAAATGCCTTAAAAATGAATAATGTGAGAAGTTAGACTGTTAAATGGCATGTGTGATGACATTTATCAGCTCAGCGCAATCCAGCTGTGACCGCAGTCGATACACTACGGGAACACAATAAAAATAATGCTTTTGTAACCAAAATCTATGATGTTGACCATCTGTATCACAATTCCATCAACCAAATAAATATTTATCCTATTTAGAGCTCAAGAAAATCTAATAAACTTAAGCATTTAGAGAATAAAAATGGATTTGTAAACCTTATTTTCAAGTAATCTGTTTAAAATAAATTTTACTATTGCTTATTCCGGCTCTATGAACAGCCTTAAAGATCTCCTAAAAACAAAAGCCCAAAGCAGCCCAATAAGTTAGGATGCCTTGAAACCTTTAAAAGATCTTTTTAATATTTTAATTTGACTTTCCTCCCTTTGTTAGCATTACCGCTTGGGATATGCATTAAAAGCGCTTCCACAAGAGTTGAAGAAAAAGCCTTAGTCTGAGACAACACATGCCTGCCTCAGGGTTACAAGACAAATCAATCTATCTTCTCCTTCCCTCCAAGGGCAATTGGCCTTTAAAACCACACAGGCAAACAGGCCTACACGGCAGCACATTGCAGCCCCATATTCAGCCATTTTCCACTTCGTCTTCACTTTGAATTCTCAGCTGAGAACTAAACTGAAAAAGGTGAGGGAAAACGAAAAGAGAGATGAGAAGAAACGATTGCACCTGCTTGAAATTCTTCCCAATAGTAGGAAGCATGCCAGACACTATCTGGATGACACCGAAATCTGATATGAGTAACTGATTTTTTACTATATATATTTTTTTTTTTAATTTGCAATATAGTATTGCTTCAACGTTTGTGAGAGCCTGGCCCACTGGTGCCCATGTAGATTTGTCACAGGCAGCAGCGTGAACTGAGAAGTCACCAATTCAGCTTCGCTGCTGCTACCGTCTCGCAAAGCGACGTTGATTCTCCTACCTCATTCGGACAAAACTGCCTTTTGCCAACGGCATTCGTGCCTATAAGGAACCCAGCAATCCCCATGCTATGCTCTACACAGAATCACATACAAATATAAGAGTTTCACCCTTTGAATGAAGCTAAATCTACCAGCCTTCATCTCATTCACTTGACTAATAACCAAGTGTTTCAAAACCTGCACTAACATTCCTATTTTTCTGATTGCTATTCAGTATGATTTACAATACAAGACCATACCATACCTCTAGTGAGAAATTCAGATGTGAAAACATTTTCCAATGCATAAGGATAAGTAAACCAGCTAAACTACAAGTGATCCATAAAAAGGACACCAAAAATAATCTTGTTGGAAAAAAGTCAAAATAATTCAGTCTTTTAAAAACAGTACTAAAATTCCCTTGAAATACAGTAGTGAAACTATACCACTAAACCTTTCATGTGAATTTGCTCACTGGGATTGTGTATACAGGTGTAAAGCAATTATTAGATTTGATATTTGAATGAACTCAGGTTCCCATTAGAGCTTGAATGCTTCAATGACCCTATTATTTTCCTTCCAGTGCTCCCAGACCTGATCAACTTAATTATTCTGACTAGTGAAACATTTAGGACATGAATTTATGATTTATTTTAAACCAAATGAGACAACTGAAAGTACTTCATAAAATAACACAAAAGAAGAATGAGATGTATAATGTGATGTGTCAAATCCTGGAAGAAGGTCAGATCCAAGATAAACCCGTGGTTACATGGAAACAGAGAGACACTCATTACAACACCATTACATTCACCGAGATTCTTTCCCTTGAACTTCTGATTTGTATCTTGCATTGCATCTCCTGTGCAGTGCAAAACATTTGTCTGTCTTTTGAAAACTTAACAATCAGAAGTGTAAAACAAATTTCACGAAGGAAATAAATGAGCTCTGCTTCAGCCAGCAAAAAAGCTCAGCCTCCAAAACACAAAGAATAAACTGTATCCTTGCATGACTACACACAAACTTTTAGCAGTTGTCTGAAAGCAAAATTACATTCTGCAATAAAAAAGACATTTTGTGTCAGAGAGGGCAGATCTGCTGCTATAAAGATATGTTTTCCGATTTTAATAGCTGTTACTTTATGGTGAAATGTGACATTTCAAAAAGTGTAACCCCATTTTGAACAGCTTTGCTCTGATCGTACACTTAAAGAATGCAATCTAAAATGGCTTCCAAAATTCACTATTCCTCAGCTCTTCTGTTCTCACCACTGCTCTTTCAATTTGTATTTGCTCTGAAAATAAGTCTGACTGCAATGTTACGAACAGGCTAAAGAAATAAAGACAGAAATAGGTTCTGAAATTCAAGTACACAAGTAGCAGCCGTAAAGGTAGCGTTTTCTCATATGAATGCACTTGTACTTAAAAGAATGAGACTGACATCCAAGTGGTCCCCTTGCCCCTTGCCTCCCTTGCACTAATGATATGTAATGGCTGCTGAGCCTGCAATAAATGTGTTTATGTCCAGCTACATTGCCATCATTTTATAACCCGATCTGATACTTTTAAAGAAGAAGAAAGTCGCAAGAGACCAGCACCAGCTTGCGCTGAAGGCACTTCTTGACATCTGCCTTCACTTCGCACTTCAAATGCAAGTATTGGATTTGACAAAACACACAGAAAGGCATGAGAGAAAGCTCTTCACCTCTTCTCCGAAACTGCCTTATAGAAGTCAATACCAATTCCTTTGCAAAGTTACAATCAAAACCTGCCAGATGAAAGTCAAAGGGGAAGATTTCTAGCTCTTCCTTGCACTATTTTATTCAAGGGTGGCTCAAGACTGCATTTGCCTCAGTGGGATCACCCCCGCCTCCACTTCCTTCCTCTTTGGTTCAACTCCATCATTTTTATCAGCTGGCAGGTTAAATACCACAAGTTACATCTCCCATGCACACATCCTTTATTCTTTGCCTAGAATATAAAAGCAATGAACTCATATATCAGGGAGAAAGCTCTCTTTTTTTTTTCCTGCAAGAGTTTTCTTTTTTTTAATAGACATATAATGGGCAATGGATAACACTGCTGAAAACCAAGTCTTCCTGCTGTTTCATACAAACTGCCTACCATAATTTCTTCCCATACCCACACAATTGACAGCCCTTGTCAAAAGCAAACAATTTTGCTTGTAGCCCGCAAATGTCTAACTCTTGTATTTTTTATGCATCAGAAACAAATTCTCTTGATAAAAAAAGAGATAACTCTGCAATAACTTGTAGTCTACATGTAAAATGAAATATTTTAAATAATACAATAAAGGCAGACTATCCATAATTATTTTTAGATTAAATAAAATATCAACATTTTTTATTCATGGCTAGGTTAACATTTACAATTCAGCACTTTGCAATATTTAAATGGAATTGAATATGCTATGAGAAAGCTTAAAACTACATCACTCCTATATGACTGCCTGGCTAGTCTTCAGTGCCCATTTGCACCTTCATCATATAACATTAAAGAAAGACTCCTGCTTGAGCCTGGCAAGATGATCTCATTACTACCTGTTACTTCTCTACACGCCCCAAGTGAGAATGACTAAATATTGTATACTACTTGCAGCATAAATTATTTGCAACAAAGGCATGTGTAGGTTGTGTGAATGTGAAACTGCTGTTTATTAATAAAATCATACAAATATAATTAGACTACAAGAAAAATACAAGAAAGACTTTGAGATAAAATAACTTTTTGGAACTCATTAATTAAACCAATTTCTTAGCTGAGCACAGACAACTCCCTTATGGTTCAGTACAGGACTCAGGTACGAGTGAAGGATTTTAGAAGTAGGTAATGCTTGGAGAGGCCAAGATGTCCCTTGTGCTTACAGTGTAGAATTCAATATAGCTTCTATTTACTAGTAGTCATATTTGGAGAGACCCATCTTTGAAGCTTGCTATGCCGTGTCAATAATAACTCTCAAAGCATTGGAATTCAAAATTTAGCATCTAATCATCAATTAATCCATTCTGTGAGGAAGAAACTAAATCCATTCAAAACACTTGTTTGCAAAAATTACCAGTTTATCTCTTCCCCATCAATACTGCTCCTTCTGATCAAATAGCAAGATCCTCCATAGGAGGAAGGCAGGGGTAGCATGCCACCACAGCATGGCTATTCCTTTTCCTGCTATAGCTGTCAGTATTTTGGGACTAGTATGGGGGCACAACTGCTCTAGAAGCAAAATACCCATATACACATGATGATAATTTCCTTGTGAGGTCAGGCTTTTCTAAGTTTCCCAGATGCATAACTGTAAATCTTTACTAAGTAATGAGCTGTGACAGTGCTGATAGTCTGCATTATGCATTATGGAAAAGGCCTTTAAAAAAATCTATAATCTGTATTAAAAGCAAGCCCAGATCTGTCTAGATAGACACCAAAGAATGCATCCTATTAGCAAGACACACTCAAAGTCCTCTGTGCAAGTTCTGGAACTTTTAAATAAAAGATTTCACTTCATTTTAAAAGAGAGGGGAAAAAAAGCAACCAGGAAAATATACCAAATTAAAAGTAAAGGAATTTAGGTGGTGCTATCTGACTGAATTAGAGGCTGCTGACCTCTCCTCATCCTACTGATCCTAGTAACGATATTCGTAGTCTCACCAATTTGTAGACAATATTTCATTACAACCCACAAGTGCTGCACTCTCTGGACACACAAGGATAACGAAGAACTAATTGGCATCCTTCAACCTCCCAATTCCAGAGCTTCAGACTTTGGACAGAATAAAATTTCATGAAATTAATTGACTCTTATGGAAGGAGCACTAAAGCAACCAAGGCCAAGATTAACTTTGATTGGCATTGCTTTTGTCTGGTAGTAATACAACCTTCCTGCTGCTTACACATTTTTAAAATATTTTATGAAATATCTGCATGCACCTTACCTTTTAAGCACCTTACCCAGAGTTTCAATTGTGTATACTTATACTTCAATTAACAGATAGGTAATAGAATAAATAAGATTTTCTTTTTTTAATAAAGCCATAACATTCTAACCATGATTTTGATTTAGGAAGAGTTATATACTAATGTCAATGCAGACATGTGGATTACAAATAAAAATCACTTTTACACACATGAATGCTTAAAGAACATAATGACAGTAAATTACTGACTACACTAGAAAATTAGCCCTTCCTTCTTAGCCCTTCAGTCTTTAGACCTTCGTCTAAAACATGCACATCCAAACAACTTACTGGCAACAGTCCAGTCCGTTCTCCTAATGACCTCATATGCATATAAACAGATCCCACCTTCTCTTCCCTCTGCATCTTCTGCTGTTAAAGAAGTTTATATGGTTTATATAGTTACTTTAGGTTAATCAAGGTCCATAACATCAAAAAGCCAGCTTATTTTCTGCCTGCTGCCTCTTTTCAATTGCACTGTTCTGCTCTGTTGTATGAAAGCTCACCAGAACTTTACAAGGTATTTGCAAAAGGGAGCTGATGAGACTGAAGAAATGCTCTAAGTCTTCTGCCAGTGCATAATCTCTTTGTGAGCTCTGAAGGACTCTCTGTTCTCAGCTCCTGCTTAATGTTCCAACACCTTCTTATATGATTCCTCTTTTGTGAACATTTTATTTTGTGAAACTTTCAACTTAATAGCATTTTCCTACAGACAAAATAGCACATAAGCATTGCTTGCTGTGGATTTTAATTTTATCTAGTTAAAATTAGAGATTTTTCTGAAATTCACACAGCACAAAATGTATGGAATAAAATGGCAGACACTTCTGCACTAATTAGTTTTATGACTAGGACAAGCAACAAAGAAAAGAGGTTTCAAAATTGTGACCTGGAAGGAAACTCTAAGGAACATACTATTTCCAGGTGTTCTACAGTATGCTTCCAAAAGTGCAGTAGTTCATGCAAAGCTCCTCAACTCTGCTCTGTCTAAAAATCTGTTAGGAACAGGAATTCAAACCTCATAAGGCCAGGACACCTTTCATGAACTGCTGGACATGTGCTGACCTCTGGCGAGCGGCACAGCTCCTCCACATCTCTCCTGCCCCTTTTGCTCATTGAAAAGCTCTAGGTACTTTGCGTTGGTAAAATACACTTCATCCGCTCCATGAAAGAGTGAGAGCTGCTGCTTGACGTTTTTAACTCTGATTTGGTTGTTACACTATTTCAGGAACTTAACTGACTCCATATCAATTGCTCACAACCTTCCTGTGCTTTCTGACCTCCTTGCAAGGTATTAATTTCTTTAATACGTTATCTGCCGGCTATTTTCCCCAGACATACTAAACTTAAGCTAGGTTAAAATTCTCTTTAAGATCAGCGTGTCGATACCGTGCTCCAGCTCCCACACTGCTAATTGAAAACGAGCAGCGGCGCTAACTACGACGAGGGGAAGGGCGAATTCCCGAGCAGCTCCATGGACACAGCACTAGCTGTGCTCAACTCCCAGGGAGCTGCACACCACGCTTCTAGGTGCGGACAGGCACAAGAACACCAAAGGTAGAGAGAAGGACGAATAGATTTCTCCATGCCAGTACTTTCTTGGTGCTAGCAGTACTAGGATGGAGAGAGAAGATTGCTGCAACTGCTTTTCCCGACTTCATTGGAAAGAATGACAAGGTAAGTCTTATTTCTCTTTACCTTTTACTCATCACTGACCATAAAGCATAACTAGTACATGGACTCCTCAAACCTTTTTGGAGCCCTCCATTCACTCTATCATGTATGCCATGCTGGTTTAATTTTGTAGGTGAATCAGCTTCACTCTTAACTGTCCTGCCTCCTCAGCATTTTCAGATGGCCATATCATCATTTGTTCTCCATGACACTAGGTAGGCACCATCCCCTAATGCCACTCAGGTATCTTGAAAAGAAGAGAGAGTCATTCAGGTCTTTTATCTGCCCTGTCACAGTGGCACCAAGAAATAGTGCATTTACTCAGCTCAAGCAATGCCTATGAACATGAAGATAAAAGAAATATTTCCATATTCACTTGGGCCCAAGGAAAAGCAGCAATACCAGCTTACACACAGAGATGCACAGGATGCACATATATTAATCTCCTCAGATTAATTCAGCTTTTCGCACTTCTCCAAGTTCAAGCAGCAGAAGGGAATGACAGCACAAGGGTAGCCTGGCCGTGGAGAAGGTAGCAGAAAAGATTCACTGCTGAATGCAGAGAAACCAGCAAGTAACTTGGGAACAAATCCTGGCCTTAAGCATCTTCTGTACACAGAGCACTTGATTTGTTAATGAGGACGTGGGATCCTGGCAACCGCTTGCGGTGCCACATGGAGCAAAAACTGGTACTCCACGTTTCCTAGAAAAGCCTTCTAGCCTTGGAAGTAATGATTTGTGCTACAAAACAAGCATAAATATTTTTCTTTTCAGTTTTGTTTTTCTTTTAGAGTTCTAGTTTACACCGTGAGGCCAGGACTAGTTTTACCCATGCTACCATTGCAATGATAAATTTGGCTGAAGGAAAGGAAAAAACACAAGCCTCTAGCTGGGGTGGTAGAGAATAGGAACTTACTCTGATTTTGCTGACAGATAAAAAGATTAAGAAAATACACCCTTAACTCCACTAAAATAACACAAATCTCTCAGATGTTTTTGCCCAAAGCTGATAATGTCTTTTAGAATTATGTTTTATTGTACGTAAACAGCTTTATCTACAATGTTACTTTCATGTGAGTGATTTTTTTTTACGCTTGAACTAGTTTCAGCTTTAACAAATACGAAGTCAGAGCGATTAACTGTTACACCTACCTGTGATTCCCAATGCACCACAGCCTTTTAGCTGTCACTCGCCTTTTCCTTGCACTTCCTAGGTGTCTACTTGGAAAGACAAGGAATTCTGCCAGCTGAGGCTGCCAGTGTGGAGGATGGTGCTTCTGAAGCTACAGCAATAACATCATGCACAGCTCGCCCATACTCTGCCAAGCTCGGAGGGAACCACGTGTCAGAGCACAGCGCTTCCCATCAAAAGAGCAGCTACCTTTTTTCCTTTGTATTCCACTTTACTAAATTATCATTAATTCTAAAACCAAGAGAGAGTTTTCTTCACCAAATGTAGATGATAATTTTTGTTTGAAGTCCAAATACTTTTTTTTTTTGCCTACACTAGATACTTAAAGAAACAATGATGTGATATATTTAAAAACATAAATATAATTAACTGTACTGCACCACAAAGACAACTTCTAATCTTCCTGTCAGGTCAATTCTACGATCTGGTAACCAGTCCTTGGAATAGTATCTTATGTTATTTCAGACACAGCTTATAACCAAATTGGAGACTTGGACACAAATAATATAAATGATTACACAAAAGAATTCCTACAGACCATTTGAACCTCACACTGGCATACCTGTGCTATTTTTGTTGCTTGTTAATTCTTAATAAATGTCAGAACAAGGCATAAATGTTACTTCTTTTAGCCCTTTTCAATACTTTTTTTTTTAGGACAAATTAAACATTTTTTTTGTGAGTCTTTTAAACTACTTTACTGCTTATGACGAACAAAAAAAAGATCAGTTAGCAAACTTCAGATCTCCCCGCTTGTAACATTTAAAAAGAAAATAGCAAGAAAAAAGGTAAATAAATACAGCTTGTTTTGCAGCATAACCACTTAACTTGTAAGATAGATAGACTTTGGATAAAGCAAATTAACTCTATAGATTTTCTTTTGTGGGAATCGGCACTTTCTTTGTTTCTATTCTCTAAATTTTAGATCTGTGGACTTTGGCATATCTACTCTGCAATAAAGGAGCCACAAACTGCAGATGAAATTTTTCAAAGGCTTTAATATATAACTTGTTAAAGAGCTTCTTTCATAAAGTATGTAAATTATATGGCTTTTATATTGAGTATTCTACTGACTACAGTTTAGGACAAATGATAATTATCTTTTAAGAAAGCATGGTTGCAAAGGACTGAAAATGGTAACCATAATCTGAAGGAAAAAAGAGGAGGAGGCATATTCTTAATTATGCAGAGCATTTTCATAACCCCTTTTTTTCTATTTTCTGCAATGAGAGTGCATTTAGATATTTACTTCTTCCATACTGACTCTTTTTTACCCTTTGTATGTCTAAACTCTAACTAATTTATTTTCTTTAATTTGAATTGTCGTTCAAAACCAAGTCTCACATTCTTCAAACCCTTTGCAGCAAGCGATAGCCATAATACCTGTGATGTCCAGCGGGAAGGATTAGTAAATGTCAAAATGCCTCCGGGGCACAGTACACCCTTAAAACACATAATGATTTAAGAGTTTACCCAGGAAAGGTGCAGCAGGGTGCCTTGGAAAGTCTGCATCAAACTGAAAGGTCTACTAGGCTCAGTTTAATGATGAGCAAGCCCAAAAGGTCACTCTGTATTCTGCATGGTCACTTACGTGCTGTTTGGTGGGACCTATAGGATCTTTCCGTAGTCCAGCCAAGGAATTATTCAGTCTGAGTCAGGATCTATCATTATAGTCCTCTGTAATGTTTTATTCACACAAAAAGGATAAGACTGTTCATGGAATGGATCTTCTCAACATTAAAATGCCTATGCAATTTAACATAAGTGCATATTTATACACATAAACATATTCATCTTATCACTTAGAGAAACAATCCTGTGCCCCCCTCAACACGCAAAATCTCACAGGAAGAAACCATATGGTAGTTAATCCAAGAAGTTAACCTAATATCCCTAATTTTTATTTACATCATCACCTGTGTGATGTTGGGAAATTCACAAGCTTTATAATACTCCTGCAAAAATGATTATTATCTCTATTACTGTTCACCTGTGGTTCTTTAAATGCTGATTAGCATTTGAAAAGCATTTTGATTTTGTAATTGAAATACACTAAGGGCAAATTGCTATTAAGCTATTAGTGATTTTTCCATCTCCTTCAAAAGATGTAACCTAGGGAAAATAATAGTCTTATATGAGGGCAGTTCAGAAAGTATTTTATATCAGGTATGAAAGAAAAAAAAAGTTTAAAAATGTTCTCAAAAATCTAAAACTGTTATTAAAACGCAGTTCTGATAAACTGACTAAATCAAGAAATAAAACTTTCTTTTCCAAAACAGTAAACTGGAATATTCCACTTTTTCCACAGCATTTTTGAAACAAAAAAGAATTCTATCAGCCTTCATTCAACCTCTCCTCCATTTTAAATGCAGTAATAGTTTGATTCTAAGTTTGCATGTAATCAAATTATTATTACTGCCTCAGAAACAAAAATATAAGAGGTAAAAACAGCTTCTAAATGCCATCTTTTCAGAGGAAAATAATAAGATGAGAAAGAAAGTTTCAGAATTTTTGCATAAGCCAGAATGTACTGACGCTAACCACGAGGGGTTCACAGTATTTTTTTCCCCGTGAATGAGGATACTCGACAGGATTTTAGCCTGCAGCTTGCCAAGGGCCAACTGATAAAACTCAGGATAAGGTTAAGCCTCAAAAAGACTGTTTTGCATATCAAATTGCGTCACCAAAGAAACTCAGGTCTCTAAAATAATGAGCTGTCTGAAGTTGCAGGGAAATGATCAGAGATACTCGGTATCTGACATTTTCTTTCCACTTTTGTCTTTCCAGTTATAAATTTGGTGATATTTTACTTACTTCTTAATTGGAACTACTTCATACTAACTTAGCACAGAAAAGAATAAAGTGGTTTATACCCCACTAAACTCATTTCCTCCTAATACTGCATTTTGTAAATAAAACATTATTTAACAGAGCATTTAAGTTTTAGAGGAGTAAAATCTATTATTTTTATCTCTTCAATCTAGGTTTTACCTATGTTGTTAAACAACATGACCTATAGATTCCAAAATAAATAGTGAATATATGGAAAAAAACACAACTCCCATACTATACTAAAGATTGGTATTAATGGTCTGACTATGCAATGGGATAAAGGAAATTATTTTGAAAAAGGAGATACCCTTCTCAAACCTTAAATCATGTCTTAATTACCAAAACAGAAAGAATCACAGTTTTCACTTCCTCACTGTAGGTTCCATAAACCTGCTAAAGGTTTATGGAAAAATCTGCAAAAGTCATCAACGTTAATGATAAATCATCCCTTAAAAAAACCAGACACAAAGACACTAGAAAAGAAATCACAGGACCAGTAGAAGTTCAGGATATGAAATCACCTTTCATACAAAAGACAGCTATGAAGAAAAGGTGACAAGGGGATTACGTTCACCTGGGTGTGAGGGAGAGGGATTAAAACAGGAGATATAAGGAAATTCCTGGGGAATGTGGAGGTGTGAGGACACTTCCAGAGAAGTGTTGGAAACTGAAGTAATGGGAAAGTGGGTTCCAGAAGGTAGCATGAAAACAAACATTAAAAAATTGCCAGAACCAGATGAAGCTCACATAGCAAGATGTAAAATAACTCAGTGAATTGAGTTAGATTGCCTGAATTAAAGGGTATAAAGAGCAGACATTCTGTTAAGTTAAAAATTCCCTGGTGCTGGAAAACAGGAAGGTGGCAAATGTGATGCCATCTTCTGGGTTTTTTTCCTCTTCAGTTGAGATTTAGAATTCTACCTGACAGCATGACAAATTTCTTGTGGAAAGTACAATAAAAACAGAATTAGTTCATATCTGGATAAATCTAATCATAGCAGATTCTCTGCAAGAAGATTTCAGGAACTGTCTCATTTATTTCTTCACTGTTTCCTTTGTTTTACAGTTTTGTCCTCTCCCAGTCAACTTTCTTTTCATCCACCTTTACGTTTATCATTGAATCCATATTAGATGAGTTTAAATAAATGACTTAAATATTATTAAAGCATCTACTTTGCCAGAAGAGATAATGAGGCTCTGAAAGACTTAGTTTTTCTTAGCAGTAGTACAGACTCCTGTAAAGTACATGTAAAGAAGTCAATGAAGATTGAAGTCATGTAAAGAAGTCAATGAAGAGATTCTTGTCTTAAGACAATGCAAATTTAGAATAATCCACTGAAGGCTAGATGCAGAATAGGACACAGTCTAATCTTTTTTTTTTTTTTTTGTTAGCTTTTTAAAAAAGAATCTCTTTTAGCAAGTTTATTTTGCCCATAATTGATAGCAATTTCTTCAAAGTAACAATAATAAAGTATATGTCCTTACAATGCGGAAAACTCTTATCAAGCTTGTTTAGTGTAAAAGAATTTGGCTTTCAGGATGATCTGCGATATTTGAACAACATTCAGAATTCTTTGAAGCTTAACAATGAATCAAATCAAACATTACAAAACTGTTGTGAATACTTAATTATCTTAATTAACATGTATTCTGAAGCAATACATTTTGTATTCCTACAGCATTTTGATAAGCTCTTGCAAGCTCCTTTTGGAGAGCTATGCAATTGGGCTTAGCTGCAATCCACTCACTGTGGCGTACAAAACCACACATTTCTATAAATAAAGCCCTCGATACACTGCAAGCCTTATTTGCCAGACACTGCCACTGAAACTAGAGATGACAAAAGCAACTCAATCTTCCTCGAATATATCAAACCAGCAGCAATGACTTTGTTTGCACGCTGTCCTCAGCCAGTGCAGCAGATGGGTTTGACAGAGGGTCTAGAAGAGGAATCTAGAACTGCTGAGATCCAACAGATGGTTAATAAATGCCCTAGATTTTGTTCTTACGTGACATTAGGTGGGGAATGCAAGGGAACCTGTGTTGCTTTGAGGATATGGCACTCTTCAGAAGCACACTCCCTGTTACAGTGGTAAATATAATGATGCGTGAATATACTACACAAAATTAAGTGCTAGGGTCAGTTTAAAGTCACTTTTATACATTGCCTATTGTTAAATTGTTCCTTTAAGAGACATAATCATAGAACTGAGTTAAACACTGGATTAACTTACAGTTGAATCAAATAAGAGAACATATGGCATGGAACAAAAATCATATGTGAAAAATTTCGCATGCCACACTGGACATGATAAAACAACAGAACTGCCCAGGAGCTCCACTCTGTGATTTTCCTCTTTTCGCCTTTGTCTCTAACCTTGACTGCATCACCTCCAAATTCCTACTAGGCCTGGAATAATCCACCCGCAGCAATTCTGAAATTGCTGCAGTAAAAAAGAAGTGAAAAGCAAGTCCAGAACTACCGTGCATTTTGTTTGAATGCATACCTAGCTGTGCTTAAGAGAGCACCTAGCATGAAGCAACTACCGCAGTGAAGCAAGCAAATTGAAAGCAAGCCGAAGGAAAAATGTAAAAATTCTACCCTTTGTCAGTGTAATACATCTACAAAATTGGAATTTTTACAACTTAGGCATTTTAAAATCCACCAGGGTAACCTTTCTCTATTTAAATTCCTGCTCTAAACAAAGCATTAAAAATGCATCTGTTGTCATTACTTACCATTTCACAAATATCTATATACCCCTTTAAAACAGACCAAAGAATAGAGACAAAGAGCACCACTTAAAATTAAGTGGCACTTCATAAAAGGACACATATAATTGATTTTATTTTTCCTCCCTTCCTGAGGCTTCTATCTCTAGTTGTCTGACATGGCACTGACTTTATCTTCTGCACCGTTAACTAGATGACTTATATGACTGTAAATGTATTTCAAAACCTAACTAAGCAGTTAGAAGTCTTACCTCCATATCAGTATCGTTCTGAAAATCTCATCACTTATCTTGAAGAATGAAGGTCAAATGCAGATTCTGTACTAAGCAAATCACTAACTTACCCCAGATATTCTGGGTCTGATCCTGGGAGTTTAACCAATGGGTAAAAGCTGTTCTCCCTCCTTGCATTCGGAAAATAGCTTGATTACCCAATGTGGCCTCATGCAATTAAAAAAGAATTGATGACTGCTGTAACTAAACCTTGATTTGTATCCTACAAACATATATTTTCCATCTATACTATTAATACTGACTGTATGCATCTAATACACTAAAATAACTCAGATTTTCTCTCCATTCTCTCTCACTGCAAAAATTCTCATGACAAAAATCCAAATGAATTCATATGACACAGCCTCCATAATTCTTCCTTAGGAAATTCATCATTCAGCTATGAATTTGTCGTCTTTTTCTCTGAGCTCATCTATGAGATTCCCTCCCAGAAGATGAGAACAGGAAGCACAAGAATCTGAGGAGCTGGGAGTATTTGCTCTGGTGAAGAGAAGGGTTAAAGACAGATAACAGCAGCCCTTGACTGCTTGAAGGGGAAAAATCAAAGTCAGGATCTTGGTGTGACAGATGGGAAAAAAGAGTAAATTGTCAAAAGCTGAAGCTCGGTCCTTACGAAAACAAATTCTTCCCTGGGAGGGAAGCACAGCACCGGAGCGGGTCACCCAGGAGGTTGTGGATGTTTTCAGGACTTGCTTTGACAAAGTCACCGCTGACTTCATCTGGGGCTGGTGATAATCCTGCTCCAAGCAGGAGGCTGGAGAAGATGACTTCCAAAAGTCTCTTCCAAACATTTCTCTCTCAGCAGCAACTGCCTGTTTCTTGGCAAGCTCATGTCAGGGATTCAGAAATAATAAGTATTAGCACCAGTTATTTTGAGCTTGTCATTAGTATTTACATCCATACTGGTAGTAATTCTAAATGCCAGGATTTGGATTTCAGTGATATTTTTTAAATGGGAGAATTCTTTTTTTTTCCCCCTATTTATCATTTCTAATCTATTCAAAGCTTAAGCCAGAATTCTTAAGTGAGACTTCTTCTTAAGTAACTGTATATAATGAAAATAAATTAACATCTATTATTTAGTTTAGTTCTTAAAATAGTTATTACATGCCCATCGGCTAAAGCGTATGCTGGAAAGTAAACAAAATTTAACTGCTGCTAGAGAGTGGATCTTCCCACTCTCTGAGGACTCAGGGATAAGATATGCTGGAATTAGGACTCGGGCTGGTTGCCTGATAAATTCTTGGTTACATAATACATGCAAAATATTATTACTAACTGATATGGAATTAGTACAGCCATAGGCCTGTAGGGTTCGAGGAATCACACGGGCACCTTGGAGGGCTGCCCTGGTGCAGGAGCTCTGTGTTCATGGCCATGGCCCTTCCACACATCCACATGCCCGCACCAAGGGCACACGGTGGCCACTTGCTAGCCATGCGCCCTGCAGCAAGGTCCCAATCATGTCCTGTGCAGTGTCTGTGGGGCAACGATCCCCATCCCCGCTGGGGTGAACATCTGGGTTCCGATCCAGCTCCTCCTGGGTTTTCTTCCAAAACTCTCCATGAGGATGCAGGCCCAGGGAGCTGCCCACAGCGCTGCCGCAGCCCTCGCATGGCCCCAAGATAGGAGAAGAGCCTCCCGACTTGACATAAAACCACTTAAATAAGAACTTCTTCGCATTGTCTCCTGACATCTTCAGAGAAAAGCACAGAAATGAGAGAGGAACCTGTGCCAAGATGATGAAGAGAGGAAGACAGAGCTAAGTTAATATTCTCCTTTCTTAATTTGGCTATATCTAGATTTCCGATGGATTGCACCAAAGGAACACATTAGCTGTGACAGCGTGTGTTCTGTGATGGCAAAGAACAGAAGTACATTACAAAGAAAGACCCTGACATTTCTGAGTACCATGTACCACAGGGAAAGTGTTGCATTCCTGAGAAGGCAGCCAGCATGAGAAACACAGGGAAATTAAGAGGCTAAAAGGAATCAAAGAAAAAGCAGTTACAGCAGGGTCTGCTTTGGGAAATAACAAGACAAGCTAGATTTCTGATATTTGTGTGATTTTTTTTTTTTGTCTCTCTTATTTTGGTGCTGCTTTTATGGCTTAAGATATAACAGCAAAGACTAACTGAGCAGGACAGGAATGACAAACAGCTGTCTCTCCAGGGGGCACCATATAAAAACATGAATCATGAACGCTTTCAACTTTATTTTTTTTCTAATTATACTATATAACACATACTAACTCCTTAAAATGTTTTATAGGGGAAAATCAAGAAAATATGAACTTATTTGAATTAAAACTACCCTGATCTTTTTGCTTCTGCCTTGAGTAGTGGTTTCAACTTTCAATCATAGCAGCCCCTATCTGCAAAGCAGACTATTTTTTAGATAAGAGCTGGAGTCCAAACAGGACTGAAGAAAGTATCAAAAGGCTAAAAAGAATAAAAAAAAAAAAATAAAATCCAGATTAATCTCCAAAGAGAGTTTCCCCTGCCAATAGATGGAGAATTTAAAATTATCAGATTTCACTGCAAGACTCTATTTGCAGCACGTGGCTTTTTGAAGCTGAAGCTCAGAAAATGAAACTCCGTTTGCATTTGCAAAGTTCTGAGCCACTTATGGGGTAAACACCAGATCCTCAAGTGCAGCCTAGACACAGAAGGTACTACAGAAATAGTCACAAAATACGGGCAAGTAACTTTATCTTTTTCAAAGGACAGACAGGATGGCATATGGGTTCAAAGTACTGCAGAGAGTCCAAATCTAAAGCTTGAAAACATGTACGTGTAGCAATGGAGGGGGTGGGGGCATTTGGAATATACATACATATACACATATACATATTTCCCATATGTATACGTGCACACACACAAAATTTAGGAAAGCTCATCAGAAATCTGTCATGCTAGAAAAAAAATCTGCAAGAAAACCTACTTAATGGAAAATATCACACTCAAAGGAAATATTTTTCTATTTCTCCAGATATGACATTAAATAGTGCACAGCAGGACACATAAGTTCAACTAAAATAAAAAAGTAAAGAAAGCAGAGAATATACTTGTACTTTGTCTCACAAACGTAGGATAAGGTAACTGCAAAGCCAGCCCACATGGTGGCTGGGTATTCTATGCCAGCAGGAGCAATCTGGTGTGTCACTACCTGAGAATAAGGGCTATATGGCTCAACATTCACTAACACCATATAAAAACACATTCGAATTTGCAAGAGGCTACAGAAATCTCCTAAACCCTTATAGTGCAATTAATTTTCCATCAGAGGTCATAATAACTGAGATTAGCACATGAAAACATATTAATTTAATAAAAAAATTAAAATAAAAACCAGTAACAGATAATACCAAAAAACACAAACTCTTAAAGTTATGATAGTTTCTTGTAAAGTAGCCTTAGTATACCAAAGTTCTTCTGTTTTAATTTCAGCTTTCCTTTTAAAATAAAGTTTACTCGATCAGTCTCAAAACACTTCTTATCCTATTGAATTTATTTTTAATGCTTTGAAGAGAGCATTACATATAATTTCTGCGTAGGGCTAAGTTCCTTATTAGAACTTCTAATTCTCTCCCCTCTACCTCCAGTAAACTGTGTACATGCCCAATATGTAACAGTGGTGGAAGAAAACCATATTAAAATGGAGAATGATTTATGAATTGAGCTTATTGTTAATCTGCTAATCAACCTAATTAAAAACATGAATAACCAATTTAACATTGAAATGGTATTTAAATATTTGAGTTCACTCCCTCATTGCTTCTAAATTCACTCAGAAGTCAAGATTATGAATTATTTGCGATGGAAAAATCAAGATTTAATGATCATCTGGCAGCCATTAGGAATTGCAGAGTAAACTCGGATGATGATTCAAACCAAGTGATTTTATATCTATATGCATACAGATGTAAAAGAAATATTAAGCAGAACATCACCTTATTTCTTTTGGGACAGTAACTATTTTTGGATAAAATTTAGAGCAAAAAAGGTATTTCAGATATATACAGTAAGAGTGTGTAAATAGGAAAGGTTTATGCCCTCTGCGCATCTTTATCCATGCTACCCTCTGTTTGGCTAAAATAAAAAAACGTCACCCTATAGCAACAGAGAGTTAAAAGAGTATTTATGCCTAGTAAGAAAACAGAACAAAAGATGTTAACTCCTTGATCTTATTGTGTTATTAATAGTCAGTTTAGGACAACATGACTGACTGAGATCAAGCTGTCTATTCACTAAGATAACCTTGGCCATAATTGCTAAAATATTTTGTAGATATTATAAGTAAGCTGCCTTTAACACAACAAAAAGGATATCCTCTAAATGCCTTCTTTTCTATAAATATTTAGTTTTCAGATCATGTCTGCAGAGAAATAGCATTAGAAGTAAAAGTTGAGTGAAAAATGGAGATGCAGATACCGTACAGGCTGTGCATTGATTTCTTTGCCCCAGACTTCCCTCTGCTAGCAGAAACACTTGAAAACAAAGTGCACGCCAATGACAATCTATTTATATGTGAATGGACTCATTTTTTATTTTGAGCGCTGGTTGAATTAAATGACAATTATATTTTAAAGCAATCAAAATGTCCCTCTCTTCAAGGCACTGCCTTTGCCTTGGTGCAAAGTTGTACTGAGTAGCTAATAGCAGAAAACACAAGAGCAAGAGTAAGCATTGAAGGCAGTTCCCATAAGGGCTGGCTCCGGCTAATCAAAAATCCTGACGGATGCTGTTCTGTAAGCCTTTAGTTGTAGAAACTGAGACAGGATTTAGCGGTTCCCACTAGCCTGACCTGGGAAAAAAAATTATTGCTGATGCCAAATCTAATTATTCATTTGGCTCTCACTATTTAATACACGCGGACTGGAAGATGGAGAGGTGGAAGCAGTCTCCACTCTGCGAATACCACGGCAAGCACCAGGGAGGGAGATGGAAAGAGCAGGGAATCCCTCCCTGGCCTCAGAAATCTCAGATACTAATACCTGACATGTGGTTAAGAAATACTAGTTTGTGGAATTAAAATGACAGCAAAGATTTTCACCTTCTATAAAATCATAAGACCTATCAAAATGAAATACAAATACGCTCTTTAAAGCCCCCTGCTCTTTTTTTTTTTTTTTTTTTTTTTTTTTTTTTTTTTTTTTTTTTTCCTAAACACATTTCTGCTCTGGAATTGACAAAGTACTTGAGGCCATCTCTAACTGAGTCCCCTTATAATGATGACCTTTATATCTATAAAATCTATTTCTTTCCTATTTTAAACCGACTAAACCTAAATGCCACACCAATAGTACTGCCTGTCTTACATAGCACCTGAGGAACTTGGAACTGTTAGGAAGTACTTTAGCTCCCTTAATCTTTTACCCTAAAACATCACTCCTCCTCCTATTTTAAATACAGTGTCACACTTTTTCTAAAACAAATGCTTTTTTCTGAAAATGTCATGGATTATTAAAGAGCTACTTTTTTCTCAAGTTTCCAGTTATTTTTTTGTTTATTCAACAGCATCGTTGGGCATTTTAACATAGTAAAAGTGATGAAATAACAAATTTCTTAGGGAAAAAAGGAATCAAGGAAATAAAATGAAAAAATTTGAGAGCAATTAATATGAACAAGTGCTTACTTTATGAAACACCGTTCACAATTTGACCATTCTCTGTGTGCTGTCTCATTCTCTGTATGTCTGCTGACTGACACTCCCTTCCTCTTTTGCACTCTTGGCACTCCCTCCAACTCGAGAGCCGTATCGAGATCCTGGCCGAGCTGTTCAGCTCTAGCCTAAGTCCTCTTTCACCAGCCAATAGTGACCGTACCAAGACAAGACTTGTGCTAGATGAGTTAAAAAAAAAAAAAAATTGTGGTACAAGAGCTGTACAAGATGAGTTTGTTGCACTACAACAGATACCACTGTTGGCAACGTTAATACCCTCCCATGACTTACAATCTACATGAAATATACTTTAATTATATATATGAACATATTCCTCTTCCTCTACAGACATCCATTTGGGATGACGCTCATGCCAAAGGTACTAAAAATGTACTTGAGTACTGAAGTTTGGTTTCAGTTAGCTGTTGTTTTCTTTTTCTTTTGAAGGCAAACTTCACAGTGACTCTGCTCAACAGTAAACACTGTATTTCTGTTGCTGTCAAAGGATTAAAAACCCACGTCCTAACCGCTTTCCCTCAGTCTGGGGTGTTCTGACACAGAAAGAATTAAAAAAAAAAAAAAAAAAAAGAGAGAAAAATAGATAACTGCTGCTGGAAGAGTTACACATTTCATATGTAAAATTTCACTCCTAATACAAATAGATTTTAGAGGCTTTCCAATAGGGAGAACATCTTAGCAACAACTTAGCTAAGATACACAGCAGCAATAGCGGGGTTTCAATACAAGGCTGGAACTAAAGACGGCCTGATTAAATGCAGAGGGTCCAGACTTGAGGAGGCTTCCAAAGCTGAGCTGGCTTGAGGCCAGCTTCCAAAACTCACGCTGATTTAGCAAACGGTAGGCAGCTTGCCTCGACGGACTTTTATAAATGACTGCAGCCTGATCAAAATGAAGCCATGGATAAATTTATTCAAAGTAGTGACTGCAGAACAGCTTAATGTTTACCAAGAGGGAAAACAGACTTTTTTTTAAAAAAAAAAAAAAACCCAAAAGAAATATTCACTCTTCTTAACCTTTTTCAAAATACAGACATCAGTCTACTATTATGAAAAATGTTTTCCAGTGAGGGCACCTATCTATCTTTCATATCTTAAATCTGGGCTTTAAATAAGGCTCAAGTCCACACCAATTTTAATTTTTAGTTCATAAGCTGCTTGCAGCTGCATAATTATTATGATTCCTAAAACGTAATAATATGTCTAGTTCATAGGTTAAAAACTTCTGTTGAACTTTTATGCAGGAGGTGCTATGCATAGATTCACGAACCCTAGAAGGTATTTGAACAAGACACTTAATATGAAAGGTACTTGAAAATTTCCTTGATACTAACTTTCCCTGTTTTAGCATATAAATCTTTATGTGCTGTAACTTCAACTTGCTAGTACTCCATGTCAAGGCTATTAGAAAATAAGCAGGAAATAACTTTTGATATTTATTGTACATGTTGGCAGCTGCTCAGGAGAGGAGTGCTTAATCCAGCCCTACTCATCTCATGGGGATATAGGCTGGAGAAGAACCCTCCTTTTTTTCTGCATTAAGAGGATATTTACTGTCATCTTTGCTGTGGGATGAGTAGGGAGACGGCTGCCCCTGGAGCTCTCCTTAAACCACGAGAACCGCAGCCTGGCTTCTGAAGAGCTTTAAACGTTGCAGGCCAAGCCTTTGCTCTGCCTCCTCTCACGCCAGAGTTGCTGTCTGCAATTTTAAATGCCAAAGATGTAACACGAAAAAATTACAGACGCTGGCATTTGTGGAATTGTTGTAATTGCTGTCTTCCATGCAGTAAATAGAAGTGATAATGATAAATGATACTAACAATATTATGCTGCTGGGATGCTGTTATGCTTTTAAATTGAGTACATGCATGGAATAAATATACTTTTAGGTTATCCTTCCTTACAAATCTTTAATTAGGCTGGTCCAAAAAGTCCTAACACATTGGCATACTGGTCTTGAATATTTCAAAATGCTGACCTCAAACTACTTGCCTGGCTTAACTTCCTAGGAAAAAAAAAATCCCTACATCAAGTGCAAAAGCCAAAATCTTCCATTCCCAACCACACTTTTTTCAATACCAGAAGCAAAATTAAACACCATTTTCTCTAAAGCTTCTAATCAATCTCATATTGAAAGATGAGAGAACAACTCACCTTTTTGAACTTCCAACTGTTACCAACGCTTACCTACAATATGGGCAGGTACCTATACAACCTTCTTAACCTTATTTATATTTGCTTATGCTTATACACACACACATGGATGTGCATGTTAACTTAAATATCTATTTTAAATACATATATATATGCCAACACACACAACTCCTTTTTTGCTCTGCCCGATAAGAGCTAATTGGCAAAATGCTGATTTTACATATAGATCATTATTAAAAGAAGCTGAACTAGCTTTTATTCCTTCAGACTGAAGGCATACACTTTATGTTTCTAATGGCAAATTATATTTGACATTTAATTTAAAAACCAAGTTACCTTAATCTACAGCTCTGCCACAACACCACTGATAAAGCAACGAAGCTTTCCATGGGAAAAAAAATCAATTTTTTTTTAGTTTAAGATAATTTTAGTCACAAGTAATTGAAAATGTAATTTAGAATTCATTACTTTGGGTGGGTAATTACATCAGAACAGTTCCAAAAGATGATGATCCAATAAAAATTAACAATTTTCTCTGCAAAACACAGTACCAGAACAAATATGATAATAAATTGCAAACTGATATGAGTATTCGAATTATATTCAAAACATTAAATGTACACCAACACGCAACTCCATCCTAATACTAAGCACTATAGTTACAAGCACATTCTAGTTATTTATAAATCTCATTGACCGATCTAGACAAACCTGTGGAAGTTGTAACAAGTAGCTATTATATCACAAATATTTGTTTTCTTCCTCATTCATCATGAAGGCAAAATGATTTTATTCAATTAAGACCCTGCAATGACTCCACAACTCTTGCTAAATTGAGAAAAATATATTTCTTAAAGCCACTAACTTAAGGATACAAGTAAGCCAAGGCTTTGACTCCATGCAATATGACTTTTCCAGTATCTCTTTTCCCAGAGGAAAAATAGAGGGCACTTTTTTAAATATCTGATGTAGAAAGATAAGTTCTTTGTGCTGATTCTTTCTGACCCACCTCCAGCTATTCCGCAGCAGAGGAATCCATGACCTTACTTGCCCTTCAGAAAGGGGACAGAAGCTTGACGAATGCCATGGCCAAGCTCATGAAGAACAACACTCTGATTCAAGTGAACAATTTCTCCATCGGTCCCCAAAGCCCATGCCCTTTCTTTCACAAACTTCAACAGACCAGAAGGTTATCACTTCTTACATGGTTGATGTGCCATGCAACTACTTCAGAACATTTCTGTCTGAAGATTTTTAAAAATTAAGCTGAATACCTTATAAAGATTAGAGAAGAGCAGTGTGTGAATCGCACACGGCATGTGCTATTCCAAAGCACATGGCAAATTGCTAGCACGACACCTGAAGTTAAGTTTTGTGTTTTGGTAATATAAAGTGTCCTATTCTGGCCTAAAATACAGATTTTCCTAATAATTTTCTCTAGGGCACAGATAATTTTTAACTCAGAATATCATTTTCTCAAGGACACTTGTCCCTGCAGAAAGGCTGGAGTCTCAGTGTATAATCTAAAGGATTGCTCCATGATAGATTATACCTGACAGTACTTAGCAAGAATGTCACGTACCACAAATATGGGCCAATAACATGTCGTACAAAGGCTGCAAATGTCAGCATAATTTATTAGTGGCATCACAACCCCGTAAACCCAAGTATCTCAACCATTTCCAGTCACACTGTTATGATACCCCCCTCTAGTGCACATCAGGCAGGGTCTTCCAGATAAGTTTATTAACATGTCTTTAAATACTTAGTCTCCTAATGCATAAATTCCATAATCCTGTCTATTTTCATTTGTGCATCTCCCAGTAAGAGGAGAGCAAAGTCGAGATGCATCGCCCATGGCTTTTGCCATGGTAGGTCACCTTGACTTCCCCACGACAGAAATTTCTGCTTACGGCAGGACGCAGACACTGTAGACACGAGGACCAAAGCACCACGTTTGGCTCTCATCACTTAGACACTGCTCTCTCTCACCTCTCTCCCCTAAAACTTTAAACACACTTTATCTTTCAGAGCACATTTTAATACACTCACAACCATATTTTACTTTAAAACAACTCCTTAAAGAATCAGATTACCTCAGACTATGTTAGAAGTTGGATGAAAACAGGTACCAGCTGTATCTCCATTTAGTGATTTTGAGGTTATACTTTTAAAAATAACACTGTGTAAAAGACAGCTTGTTGCCCTTTACATAATAGAAGTTATAATGGAGTAAAATAACACATCACAAGATCAGTAGTTTTATCTGTCTCTATGGAAATCACTTCAAAACTGAACTCCCTCAAAGAGTCTCTAAAATCTGTACTACCTCACTCGGCATTTGGATTGTAAATTATGCAGTCAGACATTAAACTGGATGCCACTTCATCAACAGTCACTGCCGATCCTTCAAAAAGGTAGCTTGAAACTCTTTTTCTCCTCAAGTAAAGAAACCTTAAAATACAAGTATTCTTCTTAGGTCATTTTCATAAATTCTGGTTTACTACAGAAAAAACATGTGAATGAATTTGAAGACATCTGGCTCTTCTGAAGGTGGTGACAAGTATTCTGCTGGCCACTGGTCAATGGCAGGTCTTGCCACACATTCAGATTTGCAATCCAGCTGAAATACAGCCATTTAAAGCACATTACCCATTCTTGCTGCGTGGGTATTATTTCAGAATGAAGTACATGAAAGGATGATTTAGTGTAAGATATTATTCTGGCTACTCCTAAGCTTGGGAGGAAGACATCCAGAACATGAGAACAGCCAAGTCACTTAAAATCATCATCTTTACACAGTCATGTTTTTAGAAGATGATAAGCAACACATCAGCCATCGCATACATGAGCAACTAATATTAAAACTCAAAGAAACTTCACATTTGGGAGCTCACATACATGAGGATGGAAAAATGCTTTTCAGATAGAAATATGTGCATAATATATAGTCTTCACATGCTTTAAAATATTCCTAACAGCCTAACATCTCAAAAATTACCTACGGCCCATTCCCCCCGACCCTGATTTTAATTGTACAAGAATTCAAGTTCTCAGTTTAAAGTAGCTAAGCTATTTTGGGTACAGGTGAGAAAAATATTTAACAGAGCTGTGCTGGCAAAAATTCAGGTTTTTTATTATATTTACACCTGATAAATATGTACATAAGTACTTTTATACTTTTCTTGGAACAAACTGGATTACCACAAGAAAAGTTTCTTAGAGATATCTCAGCTCTCTAGAGAACTTGAACTCAGAAACTCTACCTCATACAATACACAAGTCATTCTCTAGTCATCTGCGCTTAATATTAATAAGAAATATTAATAAGAAAGCTGACATTAGATTAAAATCTAAGTCTTTCTGACCTCGTGTGAACTGCACAGGAACCACTGATTCACTTTACTTCAATACTGTCTTATTTATCAGTATTCAGCATGCATGCAGTTCACTTAAAAAAGGGTAATAAAATAGTGGAATATTAAACGAAAATAAACTCTTTTTTAATGTTTGCTCCGTAGGAATGTCAATAAAACTTATTTCTCAAAAAAACTAAATAGAGTTTACACATAGTCATATCAGAACATAAACAGCACCAATATGTGGCTTGTCATAACATTTTCGTAAATGTTTCTCCATAAGAAACTTTCCAAATATTGTGTATATTTTTGAGTATGTATATAAAATATATATATACATAAACGTAATATATATTAGAAATATATAGCTGTCAACCTTTAGAATGATACAAACCCTCAGCTGACACCTAACACATTTGAGGAGGAAAAACAATTTAAACTTCTTCAATTGTTAATGCCGTGAGAAAAAAAGTCAATTGGTAAATGCAAAAGAACTCTGCAAAATATAAATTATACTTTAAAAAATATTCCCAAAGCATTAGTAAAAGCATTAACAATTATGAAAAAATATTAACAGGCCAGTGACATCTCATCTAGGAACATGCCTGTTTTTATTCATCATTTAAGAAATCTTGTTGCTTGGACAATCTACTCTATAGACTAGACTCTAGATTAAGGGATAGGAGATGTCAAAGCCTAAAAATGCAAATCAAAAGTACTTTTGAGCTTTGAGGTCAAAATGTGGATGTCACACAAGTGTAGGGGAGTTTTCTATTTGGTTACTGCAAAATTGGACAGAAAGCTACAAGCTTGGAAAAAAAGTACAAATAAATAAAATGTCCTTGAAAATGAAACATTTGAAAAACACTTTGAAGCTGTAAACTTTCAGTTTCTGCTTTTTCAAGTCTCCAGATACATCAAAAGACCTTTTCATCTGAATAGCAAGAATAGAAAAGATTAAAGTAATAAATAATGTCATGCTAACCTGACTGAGTTCCACAGGTAGCATAGAGGGGAATAATACTTCTGATAAACAATGTAACATGAAAGGAATAAAATATCTTTTAAACATGATGAAAAGTATGTATTTAAAATTAACACTATTTCACAGCTAATTTACCAAATCATCATCTCGTCATAGACCAATTAATGATAAATCATCAATTGAGGATAAACCATCCATTAATCAACATGAACTATTTCACAGTGGCATGCTTTACACAAAAATGTTTCCCATCTTTGCAATAAAAACATGATTTGCAAGCTCAATATCATATTTAACACAACTAGTAGTACTTTTTTTTTAAGTACTAGGAAAGTATTTTCATGTGAAAAATATACAAAAAGAAATACTATTGAATAACTATACTATCCACTGTATAAGCGAGCTAAAAATAAGCACATAAAATCAATATAATAAATAAGAAATTTGTAGAATGATTTTTTTAGGACACCTAGCCAACGGCTCTTCTGCACTCATCTGACTTTTCATTGTGGTGAAAAAAAAATAAAAATGGGAATTGGAAATAAAAAAATAAAATTGGAAACGAAGATGGGATCAGATTAAAGAGCTTGGGAAATCACTGTAGTTAAAGCCAGTGGCCTTGGTCTTTGATTAACAGTGAGAAAATGCTCAATAAAGCATTCCCAAGATCTCTCAGCTACATTTAAACACTTTATAATATGTTCTTATGTATAACGTGACAGAAAGGATTCCTTCATACTGATCCCTTCTGAAAGAATCAGTGCAAGGGCACATTGACCAACATGACAAGGATCATCCTCACCTTCTAATATCTATGATTTCAAGGCAGACATAAAAGAGAAGGCACTCAAAAATAAAAAAAAATGGAGCTCAAGTATAATTCAGAAGAGACATATCACATGCACTGCAGTATTACTGTTTTCTTTTGGATTACTATAAAATTCACATCAGACTGAAAAAGAAGTAAATTAGTTTATATTTGTCATTTTACTTTTTATTTTTATGTTATTCCTCAATAATTTTAGTTACAAATCATGAATGCCTTCATTACACACATAACAATTTTAATCCATCAATACATTCTGCACAGCTGCAGAATCACAACTAGGCTGGAGATTCAGTTCTCACGGCCAAAAAATCCACTTCTCATCCTTGGACTACCATATTTAAATGTAGCTTGTATATCACACTTGTGTTTGATGACTTCAACAGCAACATTTCATATATATTCACCAAAATTAGCCCACTGAAACACAAATAGTATATACTGCCATGACAGCATAGTGTTATAATAAACTGCAGAGGGGGATCTCTGTTATTTGTTGTCGTATTCTAACCAGGATCACTAACAATCTCTCACTTTTAGAAGCAGAAGAGCATCAGTTCTCTCTCTGAAAGCTTCTACAGTTACTAGAACAAGAGTGAGAAAGTGATTTATGAAAGAATCAGTGCTATGCTTGTAAATAATTCACACAAGATCCAAACTTAAACCTGATACACTAGCTAAATTACACTGTCACCTGCATTTCCAGTGCTGCATGCGTGCTGGGATTTTCTGACTCTTCAAGGGGTTTAGAAACCCACGGACTTCTTAAACCTCAACTTTGGGAAGTCAAATCCTTAATACCCGTCAAATATTTTCTATTAAAATGAATTTAAATAATTACTTTAAAAGAAGCTTACCTATGTAAGTCAGGAATGCCTGAGGCCTCTAGAATCTTACTAGCAACTTATAAACATCTTCAATATACAGATTGGAGTGAAATGTTTATTTCACTTGCATATGTGTATGTATACGTATATACATATATTTCATATTTACATAAAACATTTTTTAAAAAATATTAAAACATTTATTTATATTTATATAAAAACATTTATATAGGTGTGTATATATATTTATTTTCCTTTTTTCAATATATCTATATATATAAAATCTTTTCCTGTAAGAAGTCTCTCAGAGTACCTTACTTAAGGGTAAGAAATGACCCTTGATGAAAAAAAACTATTGCCTCAGAATGGCGAGGAATTCCTGAACACTGAGTCTAAAGAATTCCTTCCTATATGTATTCCTATATGTGAAAGCTCAGTTTATGATTTAACAGTTACTGACTTGAATATTTGCAAAACGGGTGAACGTGTAAAAAGAACACCTGCAAAATATTATTTCCAAGGAAGCTGCCAATACATTGTTCCTAAGGTTTTAAGGCATCCTGATAAACATCAGATACTGAAAAGACAGAGCATGATTTACATTCCTGATGGAAAGCAAAGGTAGGGTTAGGGAGGATGATTCTGTCTGCATCTTGGTGATAGGTTATAAAAAAGTTTCTGCCTTAATTTATGCTGTTTGAAAGTCCTGAACTACTTTTCAAAACTTTATCCTTCAAAGGCTTTCTTAATATTCAAAAAGACCTTGCTAATTAACTCCTAAAACTACCTCAAGCCCAATATGCTTCTCCTGCTCCTTAGAAAAATTTTAATTGCACAGATTAAGCACTGGAATTCCAGCTGTCACCTTCCAA
Organism: Eudromia elegans; assembly: GCA_003342815.1. Taxonomy (NCBI): domain Eukaryota; kingdom Metazoa; phylum Chordata; class Aves; order Tinamiformes; family Tinamidae; genus Eudromia; species Eudromia elegans. Next base: position 4,339,523 of record PTEX01000024.1, on the reverse strand, counting down.
TAGCTTTCTTGCTTTTTAAATAAAGGGCTTTTGGATTGATCTCTCTTTTGCTTTGAGAAGGGCTTTGGATGAGTTGTTTTTATGATTTAGCAATTCCATCTGACTATTAAAAATGATGTGGCACTGCGGAAAGCACATTTAACCTGTTACACAGCACTTAGTGCTTTTCTAAAACGTTATGACATCTGGCCATCAGATTAGCTTTTACCTAGCTCAAATAACAAAATGAATTATTTGAATACCTGAGATAACAGGGGAAAAAAAAAAAAGGAGGCTTCTCTGTTCCCAAGCAAGGCGCACAGTGGCAGGACAAGAGGCAAAAGGCACCTATTGTTCCAGGAGCAATTTCTTCTCTGCTGTGAGATCAATCAGGAAGCCGAGCAGGGGGTCCAGACAAATGGTGGAATCTTCTTTGCTAGAAATACCTACCACGTGGTTCGACAGGGCAGCAAGCACTAATTTCTCACAGTAAAACAGAGCTCTTAAAATTCCCCTCAGTTCAAAGGATCTCCTGGTACGTCACCTCTAGTTCACTGTGAACAATAAAGTACCCCACACGCCATGGTGCTGGTATAGCTCAGCACCACCCCCAGGCAGAGCTTCACTTTTTGAGTGTTACCTCTATAAACCCTCCCATACAGCAGTGCACTTAAAACATAATTATCATCCCATACCCTAATCACTGTGAAGTTCTTCCTTGTCTTGAAAAACACCTTGTTGCCAGTTTTTTATCTTTTAAAGATGCTGTCACCACAATCACCTTCCTGGACTTTTGTTTTTACGACAACACTCCTTACTTGAGTCCTCCAGCACTTCTTATCTCCTTTTACACTGAGATTTGGCTTTCTAGTGTTAAAAAATAATAATAATAATAAAAAAGTAAAAGTCTGAACACTCCTAAAATTGTTTCCAGAAATCCAGGCCCAGAGGGATTCTAGTCTTTGCTTCTTTTTTCTACTACCACAGGAGGAGAAATGAAGCAGGATGTCTCGCTTTTCTAGCAGACTTGAAATTCCTTTCCTGTCTTATGCAATGTACATCAGAAGGTTAGCCAGATTTGACAGGAACACTGCTGAACTTCAGCAGTTATTTTAGCCCCTTTCCAACCTCATGTAACTCTCTTGTAACTCCAGCTATTCAGATGAAAGAAGCTTAAAATAAAATGGACTTAAATGTATATGGCACACAAACATGTACGTATGCACAAACCTATGTGTCTCTCTCCTAGCTCAGTTCATGAGAGGTGTATAAGCTCCTGTTTCCTTGCCTCAATAATACTCAAAACAAAGAATATCTATAATAAATATTCTCCTCCTTTAAAATGACAGCCCAAAAGAGACAGTTTTATTTTTTGGGGAAAAAAGCTACAGCATCCCAATCACCAACTATTTGATGATACATCCTACTTCCCTATAAAATTCTTAATGGTTTTCTTAGTTAAGAAATTGGTATATTTTATATAGTTCATTTCTATCTAGACTACCAGTGAAAATGTGACCCTCCTTAGCCTATGTTAACAACTTTTCTATAAGATACTGCAGAATCTGTGTAGTTATATAGGTAAGGATACAATTCTCACAAACATGCTTCAATATACATTTATGCCTTGCAATGAATGTCTCTAGTGCTGTAATATAAACGATGACACTTAGAAGAAAAATGCAAGCATTTATGGAATTACTTTTTGTAACCTCAGTCAACTCCAAAGAAATTCAAGTTTAATGCCCGACTCCAATGCCAGTGGGAATCACATGCTATGACCGGTTTAATGTGAAGATGCCACAGCCACTGGAGCCCTTCTGTCATTTGGCTTTCACACATTAACACCTCCATGTTCCAGCAAGAACCCTCAAAGCTTCTGGAAATTCTTAAATAGACAGAAGAGACATGAGATTTGAAATCCTCCTGCTTTCTACAGAGCAGTGAAAGCCTTGGAAAATCATCAAATGGATGAAATAGCAGAGAAAAAAGAAATAGCAGAGAAAAAAAATCTTTAGGATAGGCAGATTAAGTCTTTAAAGACAGACTGTAGAAGTGGGTACCTCCTAAACTAAGAGGCATTATAACACATAAATAACCAAAAACTGAATTTGGACTGGATTTTCATCACAAGTTTTATTACAGGTAAAAATACACTGAAATTATGCCTTTATTAGAAGATATAACGATGGTATAGTCAAAGTTTCTGGCTGACTACAAGCAATGGCTCATTTGAGCATTGTGACAACATATCACTCCTTCATCTGGCTCAAATGCACTGGCTAGTAAAAACTAGTGAAATTTTCACTATCCCTCTTCAATCAAGTAGAAGCAACTCCATGTCCTCAAAAAAGATTTAAAAGAAATAAACAGTATGTTTTCCTGAGCTAGAACTTTTTATTTTCTTTTCTGCCAGAAAATATGTAACAACGGGCAAACTAAAAAGGCTAGGCAATAAAAGGGAGTTCAAGACTGGGAGAAATAGACAAAAATCACTGGGAATAATTTAAATATTGATAGGAAGTAATGAATTTGGCAGTGAATAAGGTAGTGCAAGCTGATACCTCACTACAGAGAGAAAGGATTAGAGGTCCCAGAAGTAATTTTTTTTCATTTGGGCAGGGATTACTTAAGACTCAAACTATCTTCAAGAAGAACTTCATTCCCTTGTGCTAGGGGAAGGAAGTGGAAGTCATATTCATATATATATGTTTATATTATATGCAAGGGATGAATTTTCAATGCTGAATTGAAAGTACCTTTTAGTACTGCACTAAACACAGTTAGCTTTTGCATGTGCATAGGAAGAAATGGAGAGATGGAGCACAAGGAGAATCAATTCTTTTCTTAAAGATTCCATGGATTTTCTAATGCATGTTTTATTTTCCTATTTATCCTTCAATTGTAAAATTATTAGGTTGAGACCTAAAAGAAACAGTGTGGATTAGTCAACAAATTCATGTCACTTGTGACGTTAAGAGACTTCCCATTTATAATTCTAATCAAGTGTATTGATACTTACAACAGAAATTACTGACATAGAAATAGATTATAAAAGGGTAATATTCAAAGTGATATTGAGACACTCTGGTGATCCCAGTTCCAGATACTTAATGGATTATCAAACTCTGAGCTATTGCTTCCAATATAAAAAAAACTCAAATATAATAACAATAATGAATAAAAAGGAAAACTTGAAATATTCTCCTAAGCAATTAGTAAGTGCCTTTTACGGAATTTCCTTTGTATATCTAGAAGGTTTTGCACATTTAAAGCATCTATTATTTCATTGCAGCAGGCGAAATACCTTCATCTCCCCAAATTAGAGGTATTAACATTTCTATATAAATTAGAATAGGTTCCTGCTTACTTGTTCACAAAGTTCCTCGCTTTTTAATGTTTAATGTTAAATTTGAGTTGCTTCAAGTTTGCTGAATACAAACAGTTCAGGGAAGCCACCACACTGGGGTTGCTAATAAAAAAAAAAAAAACCTCTCAATATATATCTCTCAACAGGCTCCAAACAAATTTTGTGTTTTGACAGTTCCTGTCTTTCACTGGGTTTTATTTGGTTCCTTAAATTGATGACAAAACGCAAAGTTGAGCTGGCAGTTGTGATTAAGAGGTCAAGCATTGAATTCAGTACCTTATTAATCTACTTTTTTCCTCTCTCAGCTAGCACTTTAGTAGCTCAAGTTATCCTTACCAGCAGGAGACTGGGAGTGAACACTACTCCCTAGTCAAAAACAGAGACAAGCTTCATTATCACCTATTACTTGAAGTAAATAAACTCAACAGGAGCTCAGATAATCCAGGCATAAATATTGCCTTTTGAATTCAATAATTGTTTTCTTTTCCTTTTTCTGAACCATCAATTCCACTTTGAAAAGCTTAAAAAAGAATTAAAAGGTTTTTCAGAGAGGGAACCTCTTTTGTCCTTATATAAAAAAGCAGTAAAAAAGGTATTCCAATGGACAGAGTCCGTTAAAAATCAGATTATTTCCACAGCATTCTCCTATTATTCACCTGCCAGTAAAATATGTACTCTTATTGTCCCTGTTTGAATGCCTATTTTTATTTGACTGAGGCTATATGGTCATTTTTGTATTTATTACTGAGTTACTAAGGTTTTTTTCCTTCTTCTAAAGCGTGTTTTTCTGTTCTCAAAAACTGGGCCACATGCCTCTGAGGAGAAAGTAGTGCATTATTTCATTCCCACCTTTTCTTCTTTTTTGGCATCTCTGAGGCCTGCTATGCCCAGAAGTGCTTCCACTCAAGCTGGACCATCAAATCAATTATCACAGCAGTCTGCTTTCTAAATATGAATGGCAATGAATGACAACACGCAAGGCAAACTTTCAGCTTTGATTTGTCATCGGTAATGTAAATTTTTTTTGTTTCGTTTTATAGATGTTTGTTATAGTGGCAATTTGACCAAACTCTTCCCCCTGCTGTCTGCAGCTGTGTTGTGTAGATCTGCAGATTAAAAGCTTCACCTTTGCCAAGGTTAAGGCTAAGCCAAAGACACAACAAAAAACAGGAGATAGGGAACCGTTGTCAATATAAAAGCTCTTCTCCCAGCTAGCCTCTTATTATGATCATTACTATCAATGAAAAGCACTGCACCATTACAAAACTTACTTGTTTCCATTATTAATAGTGCCAGTTATTCCCCAATTGAATGGTGCAATCATTCGGTGCTGATCCTACCTCACAGTAGATCAGGTTTGTATTTACAGCAATAGATTTCAGTTTTTAAGATGTTGCTCTATTCTACCAGCTTGGAGAGACTCAGTCATAAAAAGTGATAGTTTGACCCAAGTTAAAAGAGAGTTCTGAACACTATGTGCATTAATCAGCCCACTGTGAGCAAGAGCACTGCACAAATCAACATAAAAAAAATCACAGGCCTCACACAGTGTTAATGTTGCAACACTGTCTTGTGGGTTTACAAATAGTTATATTTCATTAAGTGGAAAATACGCTTAAACTTAACATTCAACTCAATATTTGTTAATTCATTGCCTTTCATAAATTTCAGTAGCTGAAAATATTTTCAGAAGATTTTAGACAAAAATTCTGACAACTCATACGAACAGCAGCTTTATTTAGACCCTACTTCCCTGCCCTTATGAATATACATTTCTAAGGAATATTTTCACTTCTCTTCCTACAACTTAAAAACCTCTCATATTCTATACTGGCTTTGTTCCATTTTCTAATAGCAAATATATACCTATCATAATGTTCCCCACTTTTTTTTTTTTAAATTAACCCCCCTGCACTCTTACAGGTGCCTGGGCTCCAGCTTCTAATCATTGCAAACTGCTATCCATTATACAGTGAAGTACTAGCAAACTTTCTCATTCTAAATTTAAGTTTTAAACTACTTCTCCAAATATGGAAATAAGTAAAATGAAACTTTCACAGCTTTACGTGCATAACTCTGTGAATTTTATTGTGTTTAAAAACACAGCATTGTATTTTCCTTTCACTTGAGTACTGATTACTGTTTACTTGCAGTACTTTATCAGGCTAGGCTTTATTTTAGAAAGTTCTTATCCAGTTTAAAAAACAAGAAACTATGAATTTTAGACAAAGCCATCAGTAAATTTAGTGTCATTGTCAGAGATGAGAACACAATATAAGTTAATTTTCAAGAGTAAAATCAATAAAAAGATTGCTTTTAAAGAATACTGATTTCAAGCAAGCCTATAAATCAAGATACCAATTAAAACAAACATTAGCTTCAAAACATAAAGAAAATTAACAGCAGACAATACACCACAAATCAAAATGCTCACCTAATCACACAGTCACTGTCACATTTTATTTGTCTCTTTTCATATTGCTTCAGAAACGGAGTTTGGATCCCAAACAGAATGTGAAAATATAACAACTAGATTAAACCATCAGCTGCTGGCCTGCATTTCTATTTTGTGTACCAAATCTGTTGAATATATCACAGATTTCAGCTAGAATTAATGTGGCACTGAGACAGAACTAGAAGATTAATTATTGCATACAAGTCTCCATATATAAGAATTCAAGTATGAAATACTGTAAGCTAACATAGTAAACCAAATAAAGAGATTTTATCCCTTATAAATCATTGGTTATAGGATGAAACTGCTAGTTTCTCCAGTGAAGATTCACTTATTTCCTTAAAAAGAGTTGAGCTATAAATGTGTGACATTGACAGTAGTAGATTAGACGTGCAAAAACTATAGTATATAATAAATGTCCAAAACATTTTGAGAAGAACTTCTTACATGCTATGAATCTGAACTCCACATCAGGAACCAAGACACGTGTTCAAAATGCTTCAGAGAGATTTCTCAGTCTCGTGTAATCTGGATGACCATGTAGGAAAGACTGTATTGTCTACTCTAGTGAAAACAATTCATGAAGCTGGTAATTTATTTTTGCAGTCAAGGATGAAAAGTGTATCTTTATCCAGGTCCTTTCAAAGACTCTTGGGTTGAGAGGTAGTTTTAAGAGTCTCAAAACTGAAGGCTTAAGTATCACTTAGTGGCACTCTTGGACCAAGTGGACATGGACAAGCAGGATGAAAGCTTCCAAGGCCACCACAGCCATCACCCAGAATTGCTAAGGACACTACTTGAACCCTGGCTTCTAACTGATGTATTATTTTAGTACAGATTCTACTCTAAGACAAACAATTTTCCACATAGTATAAAATACTTTTTATGTAAAATAGACTATAACAAATTTCAAAACAAGTAATTCTATTTATAAAGGCTTTCTTTTTTTCTTTTTTTTTTTTTCTTCCTCCCATGCATGCTATTACCTTGACCTGTAACAAGTATGAAGTTCAAGCTAACTGCAATCTTCCTCTAGGCCATTCATTTAGAGTGGAGACTTCACGAAAGACCAAAATGCCTCCCAGAATGACAAACTAAAACTTCCAACAGACAGAGCAAAAGCTGCACGAAGCCACTGCTGGTTTTTTTTCTTACCAGAATCTTCACAGATATATTACCAAGTAACATAACATAATAATACTCTGCATATTAAGAGTAAAGAAGGAATTCCCACGTGCAAAAGTAAAGCTGTATAACCACTATCCATCATATTCAAACCAAATTGATTAAACATTAGTTTTGAAAATAAATTTAGGTCTTTCTTTCATTATTCTTATATAAAAACAGAGCACACATTCAAGAGAATACTTAGCTGTGCAATTTACAGAACAGAGAACTTTAAACGACCTTCCTTCTGTACATGAACATGTGCAATACCACTCTGCTAGATTCAACACAACTACGAACGAGTGATCTCTTTTTAACATTTTGCTAGTGCAAAAATGGCTTTTATGAAAGTGGTTCATACTTCTCACTTATTTGTAAGGTCTACAGCTCTTAGAAAACTATTGGAGACTTTTCAGAAATGCTGTTCGGGCTTTTGTTTGTTTTTAATACCTTTCCTTTTAATGTTCCTGGTATGAAATACTCATCCATAAATATTTCAGAAGAATCAAAAAGAGATTTCCTCTAAGATTACCTAATAAGATAATGCAGTTAATGCTAATTCTTTAACTTACTTCTGTTGCCAGCTCTGCACATTGGCTATTTCATTTGTTCAAAAATAAGCTCTCATTTGTATCCATGTATTAAATTCAGAAGTCACGGCATATTACTGATCTCAGCAAACACTAAAATGGATTAAAATTCAAACAAAATGAACAAAGCAACAAAAAACAAAGCATCACACCTTTCCAAGATCTTTGTTGGGCACATCTAGGGACAAGCTTTTTAAGGGGCTTTCCATTCTGGAAAAATCAAAACAAAATAGTTCAGTGCTACTTGTTATAAACAATTCTAAAAGTTAGCACACAATCTGAGATGAAGAACTGGTACGAATACTATAAATTGACAAAAAAAGAGGTCTTTTTTTTTTGCCCAGACACAAAAGAGAAAACTGAGAGAGAGGAAGACTTCCTGCTGGTTGAGAAGGATTGGATTGGAGATTATTTAGGCAAATTGGACACTCACAAAACTTTAAGTCAGGATGGGATACACCTAAGAGTGCTCACGGTGCATCCTATCCGCATGGCCAGGGGTTGCTCAGTTGCTCTCCATCATCTTCGAGAGGTCATGGAGAGCAGGGGAGATGCTGGAGGAATGGAAGAAACCAACATCACTCCAGTCTTCAAAAAGGGCAGGAGGGAGGAGCCAGGAAACTACAGACCAGTCAGCCTCACCTCATCCCTGGAAGAGTGACGGAGCAGCTCATCCCAGAGACCATCTCTAGGCATGCGAAAGAAAAGAAGGTGATCAGGATATCAGCACGGATTCACCAAGAGGAGGTTGTGTTTGACCAACCTGATAGCTTTCTATGACAGCATGATGGGCCAGAGATGAAGGGAGAGCAGTGTATGTTGTCTACCTTGACTTCAGCAAGGCTTTCAACACTGTCTCCCATAACATCTTCATAGGGAAACTCCAAAAGTGAGGGTGAGATAAGTGGACAGTGAGGTGGATTGGGGATGGGCTGGATGGTAGAGCTCAGAGGGCTGTGATAAATGGTGCTAAGTCTATCTTATGAGGAACAACTAAGAGGGCTAGGCCTGTTTAGCCTGAAGAAGAGAAGATTGAAAGAAGATCTTACCAATATGTACAAACAACTGAGGGGAGAAAGCAAAGAGGATGGGCCAAACTCTTCTCAGTGGTGGCCAGTGACAGAACGAGGGAGTAATGGCTACAAATTGAAATACAGGAAGTTCCATCTCCATATGAGGAAGAACTTCTTTCCTGTGAGGGTTACAGGGCCCTGGAACAGGCTGCCCAGAGAGCTTGTGGAGTCTCCTTCTTTGCAGATCTTCCAAACCTGCCTGGATTCCACCCTGTGCCACGTGCTCTGGGTATCCCTACTGGAGCAGGGAGGTTGGACAAGATGATCTCTAGAGGTCCCTTCCAACGTCAACCATTCTGTGACTTTTTTTTTTTTTTTTTAAATAAATGCACATATGTGTATACACACTCATATTCATACTGGGAACACAGGTGAAATTAATACAATCTTAAATATCATCAATATAAATATATTGATCTGAGACAGCTACACCTTTATAAAAAATGGAAAGAAATGGGACCAAGAATATCATCCAGTTCTTTTTGACACAAGTAATCACAATAAGATGAGGCCAAAAACACTCTAAGTATTTGCTTTTTTTCACAGGCCATAAAAGAAACTTAAACTATTAGTTCAACTGTCAGTATTCACATAGTATCTTCAACATTTCCCGATGACACTTAAGCATATGACTGCAGGAAAAAAAGCTAGCAATTTCTTGGCAGCTTCCCTCAGGGTTGCTCAGAGAACAGAGTCTACCAAAGGCAATCTTACAGCATGCTTCCAGGAACAATGTGTATTTTACCCACAACTGTCTCTCTACCAAAAAAACAGAGCAAGCAGACACAATTGTCTAGTCTTTGCTAAAAAAACTAAGAAGAGAAAGACCACAGTATGTCCAAAGCAAGGTGGACCGACAGCTGTCCCAAGCCTCTGCAAGGCTAATTTAGGAGTTTTGTTAGAAAATTGTTCACACAATACTGCCCAAGAGCACATGCAAGTCAGAGCTTTGGATAATCAATATCAGAAATTGTGAGGCACGGAAGCCAATTATAGTTTGTATATTTACTTAGTAGACTCGAATAGGACCAAGTCCATTTCGTCTTAAACGAGGATACTCTTTCTGTATCAAATTACTGGAGTGACTTAGTGAAGAAAGGATTTACTATTAGGTTTCTTAGTGCTCTCTTAAGAAAGTTGGTTTCACCAAAGCAATCATATTTCCTACACCAGCACATGGTCTGAAGATTCTAAATCCTGTTTACAATGTCTTACATTCACGAACTAATTTATTCATCAATACAAAGACTCTCCCTTTTCTAAATAACTCGTTTAGAAATCATTTTGCTAAAAGCCTGAAGCAACAAACAAAATATATTTAGAAAAAAATCTTCTCTCTTTCCCTTCAAATAAAATATCTGCAGATAGCCTGGATGAAAACTGAACCAAAAGAAACATATTTAGCTAAAAAGCATAAATACCTGTCTTACAAAGACATTGTAAAGACTGTCTTTCTGAATTATTCAATATACTGAAATGCGAAATGTTAAATATGCTTGTCAGAAAAATAACTTCCACAATATTATTTATACAAAGGAAGGTTAAATAAATACACACATTTTTGGAATATACAACTATAAGAGCTAATATATGTTAGCCTAAAAGGTATCATATAAAATATATTATATATATTTTATATATATAAATAAATATTTTATATATATAATATATATTATATATATATTTAAATATATTTTTGCCATGTAAACAAAATTCTGAAACATACAGGTTGGAGTTGCAGCCACATCTACAAACCTTTTCTTACTGAAGAAAAGAAGGAAAAGGGGGCTTGGAACATTTCCTTTAGTGCTCCTATTTTCCATATGCCAGTTGTGAATTATGCTTCATAAGATAAATAACTAGTCAAGAGTAAAGAGATGAGCTGCTTCAGAGCACATCCTCAGGCCTGACGGGCTGACTACCTGTCAGATAATGTTGGAAGTAGGATTATGCCTGGAAAGGTTGACATGTAACAGATTTATCTCTCCGAATCAAATACACTACGTTCAGCTAAACTCAGTGAACGTGAACTAATTAGGCCATCATTACAGTAAATACGCATTGAATAAATTTTAAAAGACTAAAACCATGAAGGCTGTACTACGTATTCTTAACTACTATACTAAAGCAAGCAGTTAATACTTGCTATTACAAAGTACTACTAATAAAAGCAAACTTTTTTTTTCTTGCAAAGATTTTTTTTCCTGTAAATTTCACTAGAAAAGCAGCAAGTGCAAGTTGTTCTTAAATAATTAAGAAGAAGTACTGATTTAAATAGATATATGTGTATAAGAAGACAGGAAAAGTAGAGACCAAAGGCAGTCCAAAAAAACCATTCAGAATGAAAATATTATTGGTACAAAAGAGATGCACAAATGTAAAAAATGCTAAAGCAGAAATTTGGTCATGCTGGAAGAGATGTTCTTAATAGCCTGCCTAGGACTTTTGGAGAAATCCACTTTTCAAAGCTCCTGACTCATAAAACAGGTTCTCACAGTAAACCAGGAAATGCAGAATAGCAGGTGGTGGAGCAGGAGAGATTTCTGGCTGAACAAAGTCAGAAGATTGCCCTTGACGTAAAAATGAGGGGCAAAGACCTGTGCAATCTGAGATGACCTTACAATTTGTTTCCTTCTAAAAAAGCACGAAGGGAGGGAGAATACGTAGCCCCAGTTCTCTCTGCCTCTCAGGAGAAAAGGAAAATCTTTCCAAGCAAACGAGGAACTCTAGTATTGCATAGGCAGTGCAATGCTTATATGAAGCAGGGTAGGACCATAATGATTGCTGCAGCATAATCTATAAGCACATGCATGTCTTGGGTGATCAAGTACTTGCTTGAGAACACTCACTTGTCTTGCAAGTACCTAATTCTATTGTCTCATTTGCTGTTGCCTCAAGATCAGGTATCTCTGCACCATTCAATTAATGCAGTCACCAAATCTGTGAGCTCATCCTTTTATCTAAATAAAGCAGAGTACCCTCGGTATTTGAACAGAACTACTGTCCAGATTCACTCACAAATATCACAACATGATTTCAACTGCTTCTAAACATTCCTATAAACTTAAAAGTTATATGTTTCTTATCTACAAACAGTTAGACATTGCTGTATTAAGTACCACCTCTTAGTTGCTGGAGCTGCAAATTTTAAGACTTTTTTCTTCTTCTTTACCTCTAATAGTTCTATTGAAAGTGCCTTTCAGTTATATGCAAAAGCTGAGTGCCTTAGAAATAAATACACCTTGGTATTTTATAAATAGAATACTGGAACACAGGACTCATTAATGAAGCAGAAGACATCTTTTTTTTACCAAACATACATCTGGATTCATAGTGCTCCGTATAACATCAGTGACATTAAGGAGAAGAATCTCATAATGGATTTTGTACTAATTTTAAACCAGCTTTCTAATAAAAGCTGTGCAATTGTCTGTCTGGGAAGTCTGAGAGTTGTTTCTAATTTCTCTTTGTCATTTATTCTACTATATCCCTCCTTAATCCTTGAAAATCACATTTTAAGTAAAGCTCCCTGTTTTGATTGAAATGAGCTGTCACATACCAATTCAGGTAATCCAAACTCCTACAGATGTTTTATGCTAGAAAACAAAAATTGTTTCAAAGCAAATATAGTATTTTCCAGATGGACTCTACCTACTATTCTTAAGATGTCCATTTATAAGCAATGTTTTAAAATCCCTACTAGCCTAAAATCAAGACTACATAAACTCCCTTTTTAAACATAACTGTGCACAAAATTCTTGAAAAAATTTACAAATTTTATACATTTTTATATAGGTATTTTTCAGCAGTCCCATTGCCTTATTATCAATATCATCATCAGTATTTTCAGTCTCTGATTTATTCTTACAGTTCTAGTGAAATTGGAAGAACTCTCCCACTGCATTTTCCCTTCTGAAATACATTCATCTTGCACTAAGAATTCATTTCTCTAGAATGCATCATTAAAAGAGGACATGACTGAAAGAAGATGGCTAGTAGGGGAGGAGTTTGGATTAAAGTTTGTGTTTCATTTTATGGACTTTTAAAAGTATTTCCATACTATATGACCATTTTTGAAATAAAACATGAATATCATAGTTATTATTTCCATTCTTCAACACAAATGGGACAGTGAAGAAACAGTAGGGGATGAGAGATATGTTTTGAGAACATGGTGTATTCTAAGATGTAACAAATATGACAGATTGCAGACATTTTTTCATGTTGCAGCTATTTGATAGGGTTTGCTAATTTCAATGCCTGGCTAAAGGGGTGAGATGACAACTAATGGTGCTGAAGGCACATCTCAGCTAGTTATAAATACTTTTGCCCACTTAAAGCTTTGCTTTCATGAAAATATCAACAGATTTTTTTTCAGTTCAAAGATGTTAGTCACACCAGACAATAGAATATTATGTTATGGTCATCGCTCCTGACATCTGGACAACAGAAAAAGGGCATTAATAAACTCTAAGAAATTTTCAATGGAACAAAAGGAATGGGTTAGTAAGAGGTTACACATGTTTTCTGCTTTTTTAGTTGCCCCCCTGCACCCTCATAACTAGAATACAATAATTTGCTCCATCTAAATTTTATCTTTATGTATGAGAACCTATTGTTGTCCATTCTGAAAAAAAGCAATATTCCAGGCACCTACGACTAAGCAAATCCTGAAACAATTACAGTAAATAACAAAACAATATTGGCCAAGAGAGCTAGAAGAGAAAAACCCTACTAAGGATCACGCTGAATGACCTGTATCTAAAAATCTACCAAGGGTAATTCAAAAATAACTGTGAAATTATGCAGGGCTTCAGTGCAAAAGCATAGCCTACACAGACAATTTCAGAGAGCTCTCTGAACATTATCTGCTCCTGCGATGTGCCAGCAAAGCAGAAAACCTGTAAGCTATTCTGGAAAACAAAGAAAGGAGCTTCAGCACAATCTAGTGCATTGAAGCTGTTCAGGATAATTTTACCAACAAATCTGTACATATGGGCATTCTCTCCCTCCCTCTCTCTCACAAACAGACATTCTTGCTTTGACCCCATATGCTAGAAGATAATTGTTTCAGTGGATATTTAAGTACACAGGTACCATCTGCAAATGTGCAGCCTTAATGCCAGATGACAAGGTCAGCTATATATTCTCAGCAGCCCCTATGTACAGGCTCATTCCTATGTGTAGCTGTGCAGTGCATGACGTCTTCCCAGGCATAGCACAGCGCTCTCATGCTTTATTTCCTTCCTAAAGGCACTTCAATACCTGACTACTGACACTCAATCCAGTACAAATTGTTTTTACTTTTTTCCCATCTTCATGATAGAACTTTATCTTCCATTCTACCTTAAGTGCTCAGAAACCCAGAATTTTTTTGCAGACCTTTGTCTGCTTGAGTATCTCTGCACACTGAAGAACAATTTCTCTGCAGGTTTTATGTTCCATTACATTGCTTTGTCTTTGAAGGTTCCATCCCTTCAACTACCTTTCCTAAATGTTAGAGCACTAACAACAATACCATTCCAGCAAACTGGTAAAACCAGCCTTTTAAAAAGCTTATACATTCTCCTAAATTCTCTTCACTGCTACACAATTTTCAAATTATTTAAGAATATATTTTAAAAGATTTTCCTACAAAGTATAACCCCATACAGAAATAGATTTAAATTGCTCATTTGAGAGTTATGCAGATACTGCTTTAAAAGAAAATAATGAGTGCCTTCAGTCAAGAGAAAAATCCTTTTGTGATATGGATATTCCTTAGTAATAGCATCTATTGTATTACTGCAGTAAATAATCAAATGACTCAATAAACATAATTCTAGCTTCCTTCAAAGTCATTGTCCATTAGCAGCAGAAATGAAACGTAAGTCAATCTCTCCTTATATTTTTCACTCCAGTGAACAGGATCTAAAAATCTTTTTATCTAATCCACCTAGCAGCAAATTGTGTTTACCACTTAAAGAAATTATGAAGCATTTTTGGAATGGTGAAAAAATCAAAAGTGTTGAAATATTTTGGATGGGTGAATCATCAGATATTGTTTAGTTTATTGATAAGGAAGTTACCAAAACAATTCATTTCCAAATAACTGAGTCAACACCTTGGTAGATTTTAATTAGGGATGAACAGAGTAAGAAATGAATTTAGCTGTGTTCTCAAAACAAGTAAATTCAAACTCTAAGCCCTAACAAAACTAATAAAAACTTTTTGAGTCCTTCATCTAATTCTGCTTTATCCACAGCTCCTGCACAATTTAAAACTATGTAATTTGACAATATAACGTTTATGATTATAGAATGAAAATGCTGCAGTCCCTGAAGTCGGATTATTTCTCCCTGCTTGCTCGTTTTACTGCAGAACAAAATTACCCTCTCGTCTGTGCAGCCCGACTGGCAGCTCCTATGGAGTGACCTAATGAACCTTTCAGCCCAGGGGCTTTCACACATCCCCTGATAAGTGGCCAACCCAAGTCCTACCCTGGGCATTGACTCATAAGCCCTCAATGATATGGGTGTAATTCCAAGGTCTCCAAAAAACTACGGTGAACACTTAAAGACCAGTTCCTGAGGGGATGTTGCTGAATTGATTATTTTTCTATTATGCTATTTTAGAAATCAGCTCACTTAAAAAGGCAAAAAACCTAGCACAATAAGCAGGCATTTCTCCTATTTCAGTGTGATGCATCTGGCTTGCTTTGTACTTAAATTTTGTTGAAAAACATGCAGAAAGGCTGACATTCCACAAAAGTAATATATTCATGAAGTTATAGGCACACAGACACTGTTGTACAGTTTCATATGCTTATAATTATTTAAATAGAATCCTCTTCAGTGACAGAAAAATATCTCATGCATTAATAGAAAAAGTAGGAATAAAAAACCCACACAAATCACACAGAAAAAGAGCAGTGCTCTAAGTAGAATACAGATCCGAGTAAAAGTTGTGCTTTAAAAATTGTTGACTGACAAGGTCTTCACATGCTCCTTCAAATTTAACCTTCCTGCAGCACAACAGCGTAACCTGACCAAGAACATTGCCATGCAAATTCAGACCTGTTTTGAAGCCCAATAAATTATGAATGAATGGCTGAAGAGCTTCGGGAAAAATGCTAAAATCATCATAACCGAACACAATAAATTGCCAATAGACAAAAGATCTTCCTTAATTGATCTGCTCCAAAACTACTAAAAGCAAGAAAGTAATTAAATTCAGGCCATAGTCTATACTAGAAAATATTACATGAGAAGAGAAATTTCCAAATGTCATATCAAAGTGGGGTTTCTGGTAGCCTACCTCTAAATAACATAACAATAGTAGCAAAAGTTTCTAGCATAGAGTAAACAAAGCAGACTGCACAAAATTCATGCTTAACTCCTGGCCCAGCTTGTGCATGAAATTTCAATAGGAACATTGAAGCTTGACCAGTGTCATACAACTTACAGCCTATTTCCATACGAAATTCTTAATGTTTCACTAGAAATCTTTTGTAAAATACAGGTTAAATGAGAATTACACAAGGCAATGAAGAGAGCAGGAACCCTGACAGACAGCTCTTTACAAGACATGGAGTAATTCATACACACTCAGTTCTCCTGAAAACTGACCTACTGAATGCTATATAACACAAAATGAAACAATGAACAAGTGGTGGTTTCTGCCCTACTGGAGGGACTTCTGAGAATAAAGATAGTGATACCCTCAATTAGTCTCAGTTACCATCTTAAAATGGTTCTACCAACTGATGAAGGTAGCCACTACCCAGATGTCACCAAAATAGAAAGAGAATAAATACATATAAAAAAATAACAAAACATAAACTAAAATTCTCCTTCTGCAAGAAGCAAGATATTTAAGCTATACAGAGACAGGAACATGATCAGCTCTGATGGGGAAAGGACACTGTCCTGGTCAGTATTCAGCAGATCACAGAGTCACTGCAGTAGCAAACAATAGTGACAGTCCTGGATCTTAATGTCATAGACCTCAACATATGCCCTTCAGGGAAGACTAATGCACTGTTTAGGTTGAGCAAATAAATAGAATGATTCCATCAAATGAACTGTAAATAACTCCACACACTTTTATAAACCCACCCTCAGCACCTCCTTTAGAAGATTTCTTACAAGCTCCTCATCCCTTAAATGGTGCACTGACAGAAAGCAATGATTTGCTTAAGAATATATCGAATACAACCCTTTTCTAAATTCAAATTGATGCTGTACCTTCTCCCACACATGTTGATAGTCTGAATGTTTCCCTAGACAGCTGAAAACTGCAGAATTCTATCTTGAAATATTTCAAATTTCCTTTCCAGGTTTTTCTGTATGTACAAATGCATTGAACTAAGAATACTGTGGAGACATATTTCTAGATATATTGTAATCACAGTGCACCATTCCACCCAATCCCAAAGAAAATTTACATGCAAATATCCTTTCATGGTTCTTAAAAACTCAATAAAACAGGATACTATATACGCTTTGTAGCTTATTTTCTTTAGATATCTCTATCTACATATTATATATAGATATGCGCAACTACACTGGAGATATATGTTTATGGGGTTTTTTATATCTATTCATCTAGAATACACTGAAGATATACACTGAAGAACTGCACTGAAGATATCTATCTATATCTATCTATCTAGAATATACAGATAGATAAATATTGATAGATAGATATCTTCAGTGTAGTCACATTGGTGTAGTGGTTGAGGGCCTCCAAACACCTTCACTGGGTTGGATTGGTCTTGGCCACAGCTAAAGAGAATTTGTAAGAGTGATGGGAAGCTCACGGGTTTGATATTCAGACAAATGAGCTTCCCTCCACTTAAACAATAATCTGGATGCACAGTTTGCTGTAGGAAGAACAGACCCTCTATAAAGCCAAATTATTCTAGCACATATGCACCATGGTCTCTTGATCAAACATTACTTTCAGAAAAAAGCATACAAACCTAAAACTTCAAGGAAGTATCCTTATTTTAATGGCAATTTTAACGTGTAAAACTCATGGCTGTCCTAAAAATTCTCTACTAACTTAGGCAGTTTGTATTCTGAAGCCAAAGGTTTCACTGTCTCCCACCAAATCCCTTTGCTTTTGCTCCTGGGGTTTTATCCAGCCCTGAAATGAATAGTAATCATAAAATTATCTTATTTCATTTATGAAAAGCATATTTCATTTTTGAAATTTCTAAATGCAATAGATTATTGAACTGAAAGGCCTGATAAAGTGAAAAGAGATATGGCAATACATAGCAATTGAGATTCTGGCTTTTCACACAGTGAAGGAACTGCCTCACTCCCATCCGTGTCCATAGCTGAGCCCTAGCATCCGTGCTTTGTGGCTAACGCTACTATTTTGGTATGCTGCCTAGAGAATCTAATTTTCTTTTGACCAAGTAACAAGGAAATTACAATTTCCACACCTTGCCATGCTACATTATCAGTAGGGCGAATATTTACCTTGCAGAGAATAAACTAATTAAGCTGCAAGAAGACGTAACAATAAAAGATGTGAAATTCTCAAACTTCTGAAATGCAGAAACTGCCAGTGAGATACCTGGGACAATCCCTCTGTGAGGAGGACACAGCAATAATTGAATTTCAGATCACATATTTAGAACAGGACAGAATAGAAAACATGCCGAGGTGTCAAAGAAAAACATCCTGACCTAAATGTATGTCAGGCAAATTAATCAGCTACCAAGTCGCACACTGCAAAAAAGACCTTCAAGTCCTTCCTTTCCCTTTACATTCATTACCCATATACATTAATATCTTAAAGGCCAATGTACACTACTTGAACATAGAGTATTGCAGTTGATAGTTGTTCAAATAGTGCTTCACAATAACTGCACAATGTCAACCACTGACAATACAAATCAGATTCCAGTGTAAATTAAATCAGGCCATCATTCATTAAGCTCAGCTGGTATGCAACATGCATGCATGTATGTCCCTTCTGTGAAGGGAACAGGAGCTTCTTTAACTTCAGCAGCCACATATAGATGTGGCCATGCTGTAGCTACCAATCTCCAGGAATCTGGGCTTTAACATTGAGGAAGATGCTCCTCATTAAAATCAAAGTTGCTGGATTCAGGGCGAGTTCAGAAATTTAGATGCGCGGGGGACTTTCAAGTCTTAAGAGATCCTGTCACACCAGGGTGGCAGCTGCCTTCTGCATTACCTCTTTTGAGGGGCTGGATACTGCACACCCTTCTGGTTCTCAGCAAAGCTTTGTTTCCAGCTCTGAAAGTCTACTTCACAACACGGGACATTCAAAAAGGCCTTTGGAATTCAAAACAAGGCTTGTTTAGCGCTTCAGGAACAGCTGTGACAGGTCAGCTCCCAGAAAAAAAACACTCGATAATAAAAGCTGAACCCTACAGCTGCCTCAGGTATCTGCGGAGTCTGAGGAGGAACTCTAAAAGACAAAACAACTTAAAAGAAAGAAGTGGAACAGTCAGCATCAATGTTTGAAGCAACTGCACGGTGCTCTGTACTTGCCACACAGGCTCCGATTGGAAATGTGCAAGTTATAGGAGTCCAGGGGACACAGTCCAATTCTCACACTTCCATCTAATTCTCGTCATCATTAGGGCAAAGTGTTTTACTTCAAAAAGAAGCAGACACCACACTACCCCTTACGTCTCAAAAATGTACAACCGGGTATTTTTGGATCTAAGGAACCTAAGAAACTTGAATAAATAACTACTTGTTTTTATATCATGTTTTTTCAGAAAAATTTCAAGAGGTTTTTTTTATTCATACTAGTGCACGTACTGAAATGTGTCATGAAATACAATTTTAAAAATCTGCACTAAGAGACACATCATTCTCCTTAGCTTTGTGCATATTATTAAGGTTTTGGTGAATTATGCAAGCTCAGTCACAATTAGTAACAATTATACAGTACTGGCTTTCTGAAGGACACTCTTCAGAAACAGCATCACTTTTCATAGTATATTTTCATTCATTCCTATTAAAATCTTATCATAGAAAAAAGAATAAATATGGCAATTAATAACTTAAATTCCTCAATAGTTTCTCCAGAGAAGGGTAATCTACACAAACAAAACAGTCATTCAAATGGATACAGTTCATAAATTTTTGTCTTTATGCCCATACACCAAGGTTGTGAAGTGTTTTCACATCTTACTTGTTCCCATCATCCCAAAGGATGCTGTCCATTTAAAGAAAATGGAAAATCAGTCCAAGAGGTCTGGAGGTCATATCCAGCGTTAGGCCCTTCTTTCCTCCCATGTTCATCACCTCTCCTTCACCCTGCTTGGAAGCAGAACTCCTCCCAAATGCCAAGGGAAACCTCTGCATGCCACAGCTGTCACTCACATGCTGAACCACTAGGACAGGTTATCTAATACTACCATAATCACAAAAATCATAAGCCGAAATGCATATATAGCGCAAAGAGATTACACAGCAAATATCTGTTTCTAAATAGTTTGGGGGCCATTTATGGAGCTGTCTAGACTCTAGCAATTTGCTCAGACTAGATTTGAATGGTACAAAGAATGGATTCTCTTTATACAACTCATAGCTATATTTAGTGAAAAAACCCAAACTTAAATCTCACAATAATGCCTGGATGGCATAAAGGGCAAATTTATTATTGGTGATCCTGATTTAGTTCCTGCTATTACATTTGTGATAATTCTGAAGCACTTAGATGATATGTTTAATGCTCATTAGTCCATAGTTCTCTGTAAGCACAAATCCTCCATTAAATGATTAAGGTAGCAAAACACGGTTTTAAATATTGAATGTCTCAAGGTAAAACATTAAAATAAGAGATGCCAGCTGAAAATGGCAGTAAAAATACTAGTTTTTTACCATGAGATTTTTAAAAAGATGACAAAATGTTTTTAAATTACATATTGACCTATATCTTCTCAAATTTGAAACTAGCATTTTGGTATTCTATAACAAATATTTTTAGCTTTATAACAAGTAATGATAAAAATTATGACATTCTACTTCTCTCAAAGACAACAAGAAAATGACTCAAAAGCACTTAAATTTGTCTTGCTATTTGTAAAAAGTAACTAGCTCATGTGGGGATTTTCACATTGAAAAATATTCTCATCAGTTCATGTCCAGTTCACCTCCCAAATCAGTTTATAAAACTGCCATGCACAGAATAACTCACAATCCTGTCAGCTAAGAAGATATTCTCCGACTTTCTGAATAATTTTTTTAGTATGTTTTAGATAAATAAAGATCATGCATCTGGAAAGCCAGCCAACTTTAAAAATTCATTTGGAATAATCAATGCAGAAGTAAATACAGAAGATGGATTTCAATTCTAAACAGGGCTATATCTTCAAACAGAAGACTCAAAATTTCTAAAAATGTAATTTTTTTGGGGGGGGGCAGCGGTGAGGAGGGGTGAGAAATTGAGTGAATTGTTATGAAATACACACTACTTGAAACAGATTTTTTTTTTAAATTAAATAACATGTCTGAACATAAACTGAAAATTATCCAAAGTCTAAAAGACAGTAATATTCTATTGTCTCCTTTTTTCTTTTTTAATCTTACTGGAGTTAAACAAGCAATGGTAGCACTTAGTGCTTCAATATAAAGAATCAAATTAATGTTGAACAAGGCAGGTTTGCTTCTCTCTCTCAGTATACCAATAAAATAGAATTAGCTATGACTACGTAGCAATTCTCAATTAAATCAACTTCGCAGAACAGTTACTAAGTTTTTCACCAATATGCTCTCGCTTGTGCTGTTTGCTTAGTTGATTTTGATGTGTAGTGTTAAAAATAACCCAAAACATGCATATTAGTCAAGACAGTAATTACTCTATCTTGGCTCTTGCAATTTAAAGCAGAAAGAACATGCATTCATGTACCGTAAAGCTATGATTTCTTGGCAGAGTGGCATGTGCTGCCTTTGCAGTTGCAATATATTGCAATATGTACATAGCAAAGGGCACTGCTTAAACTTCCTGAAAAAAATCAGTTCAATTCCTTGGTAAAAGATTTAGCAGCTTAGCAGACAGGGAAAACCTAACAGAACAGTTAGCTCTGTACAAAAAATTACTTAAATTAATATTAGAAGGAAAATATTCCTGATTCAGTCCTTTTTAATTATCTCCTACCCCAAGGCTAGAAAGAAAGGTCAGGGATAATTGGAGCAATGGTACAGCTGGACACACACTTTAAGCTGGTACCCTATGATGAATGCCACCTAATACATTGCTTTGTTAAACTCCTATCCCAGTATTAGCAAACTTGCAGAAAAGCAAGTACATTTTTCAAATAGGAAGCAACATTTTTAGAAACCGATTTCTAGGTATTAACACACAGCCACTATAGGCAATCTACAGAATGCAGTAGGTCTACAGTTAAAATTCAGTATCTAGGAACAATAAAGATAGAGTAATAAAGCCTATGAGAGAAAGAAATTGCACTGAAATATATTTCAAACTGAAAATTCTACATGTCAAGGTATACATAAAATTACAATGAAGTGAAAAACTGCAGGAGGTGCCTAGGAATTCTTTATTATTTCCATGACCTGATGACAAAGCCATTCTACTGGGGGATGGGGAGAATAAACCCGTAATTATAATTCAACACATTAAAATGTAGCTTTTCATTTACCAGGTCTGCAAATAGGAAAAAAAACAAATTACACATGTAAAATGAATTTTTACTCTCTTAACCTGTCTGTACACAGCTCTGCCCAGCTGTGATGTTGAACAGCGCCCCATGCCTACAGTTATTACTCCAGATGAACAAAGCACGATCCCCTTGCTTGCTCCAGCTCTTGCGCATTTGGTCTCTTACTCTTTAAAGATTAAATACATCACTGCGGGAGCACAAATATAGGCTATCAAGGATGCCAGCGACCTTCATTAAAAAAAGACTAATTAACTAGACAGATTTTTGGGAGCATGACCGTCTTTCTGGGGTAGTTGCAGTCTATAGCCACTCGAATGAAATGGTCCCTCCTATGCCCAACCTGCTCCTTCCTGCTAGCAAAGAATACATACCACTGCAGAAGTTCCTCCTTTAGTAAAACACAGAGGAAGTTTTTTGGTGTCTATGTGTGAGTGTGTGTGTTTTATGATTTTTTTTTTCTGTTTTTCTCAGTCAAACTGATCAAGAATATTAGAGATGATTCCTTTGAGTTAAATTTACTCTTCAAAATCACAGGAAGCAGATATATTAAAAAAAAGCAAAAGTAGTTTTTTAAGGTCTACTGGTTGTAACCACTCTCTCTCTCTCTCCAGTTGTTTTCTTTTGCAGTGGGTATGTGTGCATGGAATAAGAACACTTGCAACATAAACCAAGATGGAGAGTACACCCATGAAAATGTGTGTGCATTTACTGTATTGCTTAAAAAACTGCACAGAGTAAATAATTCCATCCTTTTTCTTCACTTGATTTTCAATTAAAAAAAAAAAGACACTAATTACTAATATTGCAATAAAGTAAGAACTGACATTGAAATGAAATCTCTCTCCAAATAGCTGTAAAACATTTTTTCTCCTCAAACCATGATGACTACCAAGGCAGCATCAAGCTCAAAACTTGCTGTGCAAGTCTAAGTTCCAAAATAACAGCACTTTTTCTGCATGTTAAAAATACATGCCAATTTCTGAGATAGTGCAGCAAGCTATGAATAATGTATGAGAAACTCCTGCGTGGTGCACCAAGGATAGACAGTGCGGTACCAACTGCTCAATGGTTGCCAAAATCAACCCAAAAACCCCAAAGCCCAGAAATCCACAAACCTCTGCTTTCCACATCTTCTATGTACTTGGTCTTCCTTCCAATGAACCTGATGCTTAGCAGATCCTCACTGCATGAAAACTCCTGAGAACACTTAAAGTCTTTCTATAGTACTTTAGGAAACACTCATTTTCCCTGTGGGTTTTTTTTTTTTTAAGAGGTATGGAATTTTGTAAACATTACACTCACACCATGAAGGTTACTCGAACCATACAAGGGTCCTGCAGAACCTGGTAACTCACTGCTGGAAGACCCATAAAACAGAGACACAATCTCTCACATGAATATTTCTTAAGATGTGAATCAAAACATATGTTGATCAACCAGTACCTCTTGATTTAATTTTGTTTTGGGCTTTGCAATTTAAGTTATTTGAGTTCATTTCAATGCATACCAATAATGAATCATTAATGTTTTTAGAAGTACATCCAACAGATTAATTTAAAAAAACCCAACTTCTAAACATGGAAAGTTTCAAACAAACAGGTGGAAAATTCTATTTGAAGAGTGTTTAGCTCCTTTTCTCTTATTCACCTGATAGAGTCCAGAACTATATTCCTAAATCAAGGCTACTTATATATAGCAAGTGCTGTTGTGAGTTTTCACAGCTCTGATGCACTGTGTTAACGTTATATAAAGACCCAATTAAAATTTAGTGATACAGATGTAGCATAAACAAAGTATCTGGTAGAAGGGATATATATGGTTGCATTTTTAGTTATAAACTATAAAATACTGAACAAATGGGTAATATTGGTTCTTTCAGTTCTGGGCTGAGAGCAGAAAGAACCTCTGAAGAACAACATACTTATATAATATAGTTATATATTATCTTTGCTAACTAGCCGAAAGTGGACGGCAGATTTTGCTTTTATTAAGAGAGTCAGCCTCAGTTTATTGGATATGACGAACATATACTTGGCTATTTCATAAAATGATTAGGTATCTTTTTTTCAAACCTTCAGCTGTATATATTTGACATATAAGCACATGATGTTATGTCAAAGAGCTATAATTTTCAATAGCCTTTTTTGCTGCAATATACAGTTTAAATGAAAAACTGGAAAATACTACTACTAATAGCATACTAATAATATGCCACTGTGAGCTTTATAAAAAGGTTAGCCACAAGAAGTGCCATTTACAATTTGTGTACAAGTGACATTAACATGGAAAAAGAAAGCGAGGAGCAGAAGCGCTGCAGTTGCTTAGCCCCTTCTCACATTTTCTCACCAAAACTAACCCTGCAGGAAGCAGTAATTGTTCAGATTACATCTGTTCAATGCTGCTGCCTCAAGAAAATGAAGCTACTTCATTGTAATCTAGCTTTTACCCACAGCATAGTTTCTATTCATGCCAGAAACTGACCACAACCACTGTTTGAAAAAGGCTAAATTCTTATTAGTGTTAAGAAAATGTTTTGCGCAGAACCATTTACACCAAACTAATTATACTTACATTTTTAAAGATTAAGATATACATGCATTCGCACTGCAGTGATGTTTTTAATGCTATTTCAAACACAGCAGGAACCCTTGTTATATTATTTTTGGAGTTTATAGTTAACTGAAGATATTGCTATCAGGTAGGAAATGTGATCACAAAGAGGTAGCCCGCTGAGATTTCATAGTAGCTTAATGACCAACTTACAGCAAAAACTGCTGCAAGTCTTGGCAAAACAGCTTTGGCTTTCACTCTTTTAATACTTTTTTCCCACTCAATTCAAGGCTGAGCTTTTGCAGTGGGCAGGTTCTACTTACCTTGGCTTCTTGGTGTTCGTTTCCGGCGATCCCTGAACGCTGCTCCCGACTGCAAGGCCTCAAGCAGATTATCCATTACTCCTGTCTCATCACCTTCTGGAAACAGGAGAAAACAAAACCCATTTCAGTGCAACTGGATGGGGAGGGAATGAAAGTTCATTCAGATTTACATAACACTTCCAAACAGGAGACATATATATTTTAATAGAATGGATGCTGTCAATTCTTGCCTTATCCCCATTTTGTGTATGATGCTTTATTAAGCAAAATTGATGCCAATTCTACTGTTCTTTCAACTTAAGAGATGTTATCTTGTGCATTATTGATGACATCTTCAGTACACAGATAGACAGCTGCTGAAGAATGGGAGCTGCTTCACTGGTAACATTTCTAGCCCTTTCCTCGAGTAGCAGCAGGTCCTTCTTTAGTTTTTATGTTTTAACACCAATACACATGGAAAGTCTGGTGAAGCGGAATGGTACAGCAATAGTAACACAACAAATTTCAGATATTGCCTCCTACCTTTATGATGCCTTAAATTCTTAAAACTTTTATTTTCTTTCACTATTACTTTTTCCTAATCCATATGCCTGGTTACACATGTTATACATATATGTACATATATACACACACACATATATGTACATATATACACACACACATATATGTACATATATACACACACA